>JAJEJO010001462.1:105287-199660 GCA_020662805.1 Glaucomys volans
TGGAGCACTTTGGAAAGTTACATTCTGACCTCATAGAATGAGTTAAGAGGTACTCCCCTAGTTTTTAGAGTAATTTGAAGAATTGGTTTTCTTCTATGAATCTTTGGTACAATTGTCAAGTGAAGTCATCTGGGTTTTTATTGGTGATTAGATTTTGACATGTAATATAATTCCTTTACTTGTTTTCAGGTCTGTTCATGTTTTTTATTATTTTTTATTCCAATTTGATAGTTTGTGTCTTTTGAGAAATTTGTCTATTTCAACTATGCTATGTAAATTTTGTCACAGAATAATTCATAGTATTCTCTTATGACTCATTTCTGTAAGGCTCATAGTGATGTCTCTTCTGTTTCTTTCCTGATTTTCTTTCCTTCCTTCCTTCCTTCCTTCCTTCCTTCCTTCCTTCCTTCCTTCCTTCCTTCATTTCCTTTTCTTTCTTTCTTTCTTTCTTTCTTTCTTTCTTTCTTTCTTTCTTTCTTCTTCCTTCCTCCTCTTCCTCCTCCTCCTTCTCCTCCACCTCCTCCTCCTTCTTCTTCTTCCTTCTTCTGCTTCTGCTTCTTCTTTTATATTTTGATTTTTTTCAGTGATGAGAATTGAACTCAGGGCCTCATGCCTGCTAGGAAAATGAGTTATACCTTTAATTACTCTTATGATTTTGATGAATTGATTCATTTTTCACTTTATTTTGTTCAGTCTATCCAAAGTTTTGTTAAACTTGTTTTCTTTTCAGTGAAACAACATTTAGTTTTATTGGAATTCCTTGATATTTTCTTATTTATAATTTTGAATATTTCAACTGTATTTCTTTTAATTCCTGCTTGTTTAGTTTTCTGTTCTTTTTTAGTAGGGAAGCTATAAGTTTAGCTTATTGATTTGAGATAATTCTTTTTATTCAATATAAGTATTTATAGTTATGAATTCTCTTGTAAGGACTATTTGAGCTTCAATCCATAAATGTTGGTATGTTGAATCTTTATTTTCATTCATCTAGCAGTATTTTCTAATTACCCTTATGATTTCTTTCTAGATTCATCAATTATTTCCTTTTCCTTGTGACTTTACTACTTTTCTTTGTGCCATTGATCTATATTTCAACTCTATAGTGTTCAGAGACCATAGTTGGCAAAATTTTAATCCTCATTGAGTTTGATTTTCATGTGTGGTAGTGTGTATGCTAAATGCTAGCTGATTGCTCTGTTTTCAGCAGTGCCTTCCATCATTAATTTTTCCACTTTGATCCAATTAAATTCCAGCTGAGATAGTTTTTGAGACCGGTGGTTGTAAGATCTTTTCACTCCATAAGACCTTTTATTGCTCTCTTTCCATGGTGTACTATAATAAACAAGCTGGCTTACAATTTAGCCTGCTGCTCTCATAAAACCTTCTCTTAATTGCTTACTACCAAAATCTCTATTATTTTAGTGGCATACGTAGACTTGAACTCCCTCACACTCTTTCAAATATAGCCAGTGTCTTTGCGAAGAGCTTTATAGTCCTCTCTATTCCTGTAGACTACTCGCAGGCAGAATCTGAGTCACTGCTCTTGGCACTAGTAGCAGAGGTGGCGTTTGGTTTGCATCTCGTGGCACAGAATTTCTATCCTACCTTCAAGGGGGTAAGGGCAAATAATGTCCTCGTGTTCTGGGCTTCCTTGCTGGGGGCAGTCTTCCCCCTTTGAATGATGGCATGGTAGACAAATGGAGTTCCTGAGCTCTTACCATACTCAAGTTGCAGCTGGAATCTATTAGAAATACTAACATCCTGCCCTTCCTGGTGAGATGTTTTATTGGGAAACATGGGGAAAGGGGTCCCCAACTTTTTGAATACTTTTTTCCATAATAGAGCCTCCATCAAGCTGAATTGGGATTATGAAGGGATTACCTTGTGACTCAAGTGCCACTGACTCTTACTCTTCTAACTAAGACTTAGCAAAAGTTTTAAAATAAATGATTATTCATGTACATATTCTCTTAGGTCAATTTCCAGAGATTAAATTTTTCTTTTCAAATAATTTTCACCAACATTCAGTGACTGGCCTTCAGGACATTTCTTACCGAGCTGTGGATAGGTGACATTGTCTGAGTACTCTCTGAAAAAGTGTTTTAATTTAACTTGTATGGAAAAATGTGAGAATTAAGTGGCTAAATCTTAATTTAAATAATTGTTTTTGAGGAGATAAGTAACATTGTTTTTTACTAAAGAGAAGTAAGATTTGACATAAAATTTACTAAATTCCATCAAACAAGTGCAGGAATATTGGTATTACAGTTGTAAGAAAATAAATCATTTTTTGTGACAATGCATTCATAGTTTTCATATTACCATGATTTTTATATCTCAATTTAAAATACTTTCACATTTATTTTCTGAAGTACTTCAGCTCTTAGATGCATAGATTCTTACATAAGTCTATCTGGGGCTCATAAAATTATCATTGTTATTTTACATATTAATTTATGACTTTACTCAACATAATGTGACTCAAGCATATTTAAAATTAACAATTATCATTCTAAATGGGACAAGTTATGCAAAAAAGTGTTCTCATGGACACAAAAGATGTCTATATGTAGACAATAATTCTAAAAAACAGAAAATAAATTATAATAGATTTCATTGGTAATTACAGGTATTTTCTTATGCTTTAAAAAATTTATCAATAATAGAAAAATATTTCTCTGTATATACAATTGCAAATTCCAAGTCATTGCTTAAAATGATTCAATATGTTTTTGAAAATGTGAAACTATGGATATAGTAAAAGAATCAGTAGTTTACCAGTGAGTGGCCAGAGACAGGGAAATGAGTGGAACACTGAAGATTATAGGGGAGTGAAACATCTCAATTTGATCCTACAATGGTAGATATATGTCATTATCCATTGGTCAAAACTCATAAAATGTACAATATCAAGAATGAAATTTATGTAAATTATGGACATTGAGAAAAGATATGTCAATTTAGATTGATCAATTTTAACAAACATACCACTTTGGTGTGGAGTTTTGCTAGTGGGAGAAGCTGTGCATGTATTGGGGCAGGGGTCTGCAGGAAATCTGTGTACTTTTTTCTCAACCTTGCTGTGAACTTAGATCTTCCGTATGAAGTCTCTTTTAAAAAATGATTTGATGTACTCTGATACTGTTATTGACAAATAATATATAAACAAATGCAACCCTTTATAAAACATGACTCATTAATATACTATAATTTCCTATAATTATTTTTAGTAGTATCCTATTCAGTAGCTTTAGTGTTTGTAACAGATATTTTCCCATTCAGACTAAAAGATACAAACTATAATGAAGCTCTCTTATTGCTAGTGTGATCAAGTATGTATCTTCTACATGGATATGAGTTTATTCTGTTGTATGTTATAATGATTTTCCTGAGATCTCCATAAAGATGACAGTTTTACTTACAAAAGTATTCCAGAATGGAAAAAATGAATCTCAAGAATAAGAGTGAGCCCAACATGGCTTCAACATCTTTCTCCAGTAAAAAAAAATCTCTTTTCATTGATAAATTTGGAAAGTCAAACTGATTTTTGTTAAGATTGATGACGTTTTCTCAAAATGGGATTTAAATACCTCTTTCATATGTATGACAAGTAATTGAAAGGCAATTTGAAAAGTTAGGATCAATGCTCAATTTTTGACATCTGCTGAACTTAAAAATACTTTTAGGAACATGTTATTATTTTTTATTTATGTCAAACAAATCATAAATTGGAATTAGAAATTTAAATAGACTTTAAAGGTAAAATTATACTAACATATATCCTAGAAATCATAGAGAAAAACTTGATGAAACAGTGTGTACTGTTAAGTTCACTATCAAAGGATTATTGAGCAGTAATTTCTTCAACTTTGAGTGTGAAAATTCATTTACATTGCTATAGTCTAGTTCCTTTTCCATATAATTTATGGAGATTTTCTTTGCACATAATGCACATGTGAAAAGAGGTACCCTGTAAGCAAATAGTACAACTTTACCTTCAGATCACAAATGGGTGTCTAGAATGATTGCAGTTTACCAGGAAGCTATGTTCCAATCAAAGGAGTCATTTTAGTACACCTATGAGTTACTTAATGTCACTTAGACAATAAATGACTTTGCATAGTTACAGTTATTATTATAGTTGAAGAATTAATCTGAAAATTTATCTCATGTTTGTGCCATTTTCCTTTTGTGTAAAATAATAGAGTGACAATGTACAGAGTTCAAAGGCAGGCCCATGTCACAGTAACCAATAAGTTACAAGGTTGAGGTAGATAAATGATATGATTTTGTAAGCTTTAGCCTTTATGCATTAAGTTTTCCATCTGGTAAAATATAGATAACTCTATTAGAATAAATGGTAAAAAACTGGTATCCATGCTTGGTATAGTAAACTTTCCTATACTGAAAAGTAATCTACTTACTCAAAGCCATCATAAAACATTTTGTCTATATAAATGTGATTGCAAGTATATAACAACACTAATCTTAAAATGGCTCATTATGACATTATTTACTAAAACAAATATGAGACCTGAAATCATAATAAACAGTTTAACTTTATATATATATATATATATGTATATATATATATATATGTATATATATATATCAGTTGATACATATATTAGTTGGATTCATTCAATTTGGCCATTTGGCCTTAGAGAATTCTCCATGCCCTATTCAATGTATTCACCATAATTGATTTATGTGATCTGGTAAGTAGGTTGATTTTTGTTGTTAAAAGCAAATTAGCACCCTGTGGCACATGCCTATAATCCCAGTGGCTCAGGAGGCTGAGGCAGGAGGCAATTTAGTGAGGCACTGAGCAACTCAGTGAGACCCTGTCTCTAAATAACATACAAAAAAAAAAAAAAAAAAAGCAGGTGGGGTCTGAAGATGTAACTCAGTGGTTGAGTGCCCCTGGATTCAATCCCTGTACAACAACAACAACAACCACACACTGTTACCATTGAGTTTTTGGCCAGTAGTGGCATTAGAATCAGCATTAGTATCAGATGAGTCATCAGAACCAAGGATAGACATGCAAAAAAAGTACTAAATTATTTTGACTCAAATTTTTACATGAATTGATAATGTAGTGATTATATTTACATAGTTGTATGTATCCCATACACAGTTATATATATGCATATCCTCTGAGATAACTATAACTGTGTTGAATCAGTACTTTCAAAAATCCTAGCAATCAGGTGTGGTGGTGCACACCTATAATCCCAGTGACTTGGAAAGCTGAGGCAGGAGGATCACAAATTCAAAGCCAGACTCAGCAAAAGTGAGGTGCTAAGCAACTCAGGGAGACCCTGTCTATAAATAAAATATAAAATAGGGCTGGGGATGTGGCTCAGTGGTCAAGAGCCCCTGAGTTCAATCCCCAGTACCAAAAAAAAAAAAAAAAAATCCTAGCAATAGTAATGTGTTAATAACTATTGATATCACATCTGGTATTCAAAATATAAATGAGCCATGATAATAATTATGTTGTTAAACTGAAAGACTAAATGGCATGGACCCATCAACCTGTCCTATGTTCTGGAAATTGCATGCTTTTTTTCTGAAAAGCGTCTTGTATTTTCAATCACATATAATCCTCAGTACTGAAAAAAATATCTTTGCTGATTTAAATACTTTGCCTTCTTCCATAGATACTCATTGTCTGAAGTTCTCTATCCCAATGTGTTAACACTATACTAACTGTCTTGGGACACTCTGAAGCCACTTGCATTTCCTTTAATCAGAGAATTACAGGACTTTCTTACATGAAAGAGATTTTAGAAAGTATCTGTTCGAATCTGATTATTTTTTATATGAGATAAAGAAGTCAGTTGCAGTTTGTAATTCCAAACACAGCTGCATCAATAGCTCCTATCCCACATGGTTGTCTTACAGCATGACATTCAGATTCTTCCCTGGAGAGATGATGGCAGGAGTTTGGGAGAGCAGATTCTATGCCTCACCCCCACTATAATCTAGGCAAGTCAGTGACATTGGTGTGCTATGTGCCTTTTGAAGCTATGTCCATAAAAAGAAAAAAAAGCGATGCCACTTCCACCTTGCTTTTTCTTGGAACACATCCTTGGAAACTTTAAACTGACCTGTAAGAAGTCCAGCTAAATGGAAGCCTCAAGCTGGAAAGATCATGCAGAGAGACTACATAGAAACAAAATACCTATGGAGCACTATGTCTTCCTACTCTAACTGCTTGAGTTTTCCCACATAGGTGAGTGAATGTTCCTTCACATAATCATATTTCCTACCAATGTTCCCATCTCAGCTGACTGTAAGCAGAGAAGAAACTTCAGGGAAGGGAGAATTTCCCTTGATAAACACAGCCTATATGGAAGATTTACAATCAATGTTGTTGCTGTTAACCACTGACTTTTGAAATGGTGTGTTACCCAGACGTACAAACTGCCAGAATCTCAGAGATGGAGAGTGATTTGCCCAGAGATGTACAGTTACAGCAGAGATAGCAGTAATTGATAGGGGTTTTGATTATGGAGTTAATAGTTTTTCTATTTTACCATGTTTGGTTCTTTATATTAGGATGTGTCCTCAGGTGTTGTTTACCTTTTCATAAGGCTAATTGAAAGTAAATACTATGGATATTTCTCCTAACTGCTACCATACAGTCTTTGTTGTTAATGAGCATAGCTTAAATTTGAAAGTCAGGGCCAAAAGTCTTCCATTTTGTTCTATTGTATAAGCTGATTTCTTTTTTTCTGCTGCTGACAAAATCTGACTAAAAAGCTTTAACAAATAATCTAGAATGCATGCCCTGTCCACATATGCATGTAGTGAGAAATTAAGTGCTCAAATTTTTTAAAAAATGACTCTCTTGTGTGCATTTGCAAATTCAGAATAATCACAATAAAATACAGAATTAATCACAAGTTAACCTTGTGAAGCATAACTTGCATTATTTCCAGGTTATTATCAGAGCTCCAAGCATTAGGATTTTTCAACTATGATTCAAGCTAAATTGGTTTTAATGATTTCAGTCTAGGTGGCCAGCAAAATAAAACAATTAGGGGAGGGAAAAAAAACCCTACAATTTCATACAGTATCAGACAGGGGAATGAGAAAAGTTATGTATTAAATTTTTATCTCAAAAAGAGTTTAAAATTTCTTGTTTTATATTTCCTCCTAGTAAAAAGGCAGTAATCTTATTTTATTACTGTTTTTTTTCCAACCCTATGAGCAGTAAGGGAAAAAAAAATGAAGCTTATTTGTGAGGGTTGGAGAAATACTTAAGTATCTCTCCTATTCCCAAATTTCTTTCATCATTATAATGGAGAAACACCATAATTTCCAGAAGGCCCCTTTTGGTATCTATTAACTACATTATAAATCATATGTTGAACATAAGGCTGGACAGTGTCTCATAAGTATCATCTAACTCAAAATGACCCTATGTAACAGGCTGTTTTCTTGCTTATGGGATTTGTACCTAGGTCCAGGGAGGTTACTTGTTCACAGTAACCCATCTGAAATGCTTTCACGTGGGAGTATGTATCACAGTTGTATGTCTTAAGTTAATTTTTTTTCATATTACCAAAATGTCTCTATTAAACAGATTAGTTTATTGAATTGCTTTTTTTTTTGGATCGAGACAAGTTAATAATATATAAGCTAATATAAGCTTCAATAATATATATAAGCTAAGTATATAGTCATTGTGAGAAGTGGACCAGGGATAGGTTTTCCATACAAGTAGTAAAATGCCTCTTGCCTTGGGTTGTAGGTGGGAAAGATGGGGCAGGGAAGCTTTTGGGAAGTTTCAAGAAGAAACATTTTCATGAAAGGGAGCAATCTGATGTGAGACAAAACTGGGAGGAGAAAGAAAAAAAAAAGTCAACAAAATAGGAGGTAATAACATGCATGTGTGCAAACACACACACACACCCCAGAGCAATGTTTACTTGTCTTGCAAATCACTCCTGAAATAGGTATAACTTTAAGAAAATAAAGGAGAGCTCACTATTAATTTGACAGAAAAAAGCAATTTGACACTGTTTTTTTTTTTTAATTAAAAAGCTGTCTAATCAGATTAGGCTGATTATTTTCATGCTATAGAACACAAAATAGAGCCAAATTTTGTCTTTATTTGGAAGAATTTAAGTCATAGAAATTGACTAACTAGACTTAGGTATTATATTTGAATTCAGTCTAGTTAATTACATTGAAAAGACTGACCATTTTTTAAAAAATTTAATATTACTATTCTCCTGGTATATGTCAAACATCTTTTTTTCCCCAGAGTTATAGGCATGTATTTATTAGAAGGGATAGGAAAGGGGACAGGGATACTCTTAAGTGAAAGAGTTTGTCCTCTCAGAGGAGGTAAGGATGGCATGCCTCTTCTGCCCTACAGTTTTATTGGGAGTCCCAGGGAAGTTTCCAGAGAGTCCCACTCAGGGCTAACTTGACTTAACTGAGAGCCTAGGAATTACATGGATTACTGTGGAAAAAAAGGGAGGGGTTCCACCATGTCCCGAGTAGATGAGGAAAAGAGGTTCCGTGGGAGGATGGTGCCGGCTATTGATTAATCACTAAGATACTTATCTAATCAAATAAACTCAGGAGCCAATAATCTTTTCAAACAGGAAGGGTATGATGAATTGGGCCATTCCAAGATCTGGCCTCAATACAAGATGGAGACGCCCAGCTTCCCTTTATTTATAGTTCCACAGGTAAAGGGGTACTGGGAGGAGCTTCTTCTGTGAGGAACAGGATGGGATGGAGTTAGAGAAGCCATTTGCTTAGAGAATTAGCATTTCCTCAGATGGTGAGCCAACTCTCTACAGGGTCACCCACCCCAGGCTATCTGAAACAGTCTTTCATGACTGCCAGTTCCTGGAAGTTAGACCTCTGTATCCCATGTTTCAGCCAAGCCTGATTCTGTTAAACATGGATGGCCCCCCACAGATTACCTACAAGAGAGGAAGGTATGGTACTCACAGCATTGAGATTTTAAGGAAATTGAGTTATCCTGTTTTGTCTCAATTTCCTGTCCTTTTAGTGTTTTTCCTTTTTTTTAATCAGAGTTTCCCTGTTTTTTGTCTAAATTTCTTGCCTCCTTAATCAGTTCATTGCCCTTTGAGTAGCCCCCATCAAGTTTTGTGAGGGTGTTGCTGTTTTGGCTATCAGGTGATGGGGGTTGTGACATAGTTTCTGGTGATAAGGAGGAGTCAAGGCCACCTGGTAGGATGAGACATGATCTTGAAACAACATTTTTTTCTTAAAGGAGTGCAACTATGGCTAGGGGAGGTTTTACATTCCATGACCTCATGTTCCAGGTGCTCATTTGTCAGATAAGGCTCCTTGTGGCTTTCAGTTCACCCTTCATTGTCTTTTTCATGCTTACCTATTCATGACTGGGTAGCTACCTAACATAACCCCTTTTAAGGACTCTTGTCTCTTAGTTCTTTAGGAAATTTGGACATTGAATCATTCTGGCTACTTCCTGCTGAGAGAAGGCAAAGCTAGGGTGAAGTGACCCTGAAATCCTTGTCCTCTATCATATGGGGGCATTGGACAGTTAATGGTAGGTACATCAGAACAGTCCAGAGGTCCATGGTGGCAGTTGGCGTGTGACTGGATGAGACTTACATAAGGCAGGAATGATACTTGGATATGAATTAGAGTTCCCACTGATTTGAGGCCTGCATGAGGTCCCATTATGTTCTTTTGATCCCTGTTCTTTTGGTGTCTGAGTTCCAAATAAGAGATCTCTCAGTCTTTACTAGTATGTGTTCTAGTCCCAAGCCAAAAATTATCTCAAGATTTTTCCTCCGGTCACTAATAATCTTAGGTGGAGAATAGAGGTTCAAAGAAAAAGCAACCAAAAAAGAATTGGAGTAACCCATTATAACCAGGTAAAAACACCAAATATTACAGCGCTGGGACCTTTTGGGAAACTGATGCAGCATGAAGGCTTCCCTTCACCCCAGATTCTTGAGATCAAGTGAGAAAGATTTCAGACATGTCACTCAGAGTTTCAGGCATGTGTTTATTAAAAGGTATAGAAAGGGAAGAAGGGATTGCTCTCAGTGGAGAGAGTGGGTCCTCTTGTTAGGATATTAAAGTTTGGATGTGAGATGTCCCCCAAAAGCTCATTTGTGAGACAAAGCAGGAAGGTTCAGAGGAGAAATGATTGGGTTGTGAGAGTGTTAATCTAATCAGTGAGTTAATCCCTGATAAGATTAACTGGGTGGTAACTGGAGGCAGATGGGTTATGGCTGGAGGGAGTGGGTCATTGGGGCATGCCTATGAGGTATATATTTTGTATTGGGAGAGTTGAATCTCTTTCTCTTTTTCTAATCACGATGTGGGCTGCTTCCCTCTGCCCCCCTCTCCCACCATGATGTTCAGTCCCACATTAAGCTGCGAGGAATGGAGCAGGCCTTCTTTGGACCAGGATCTTTGAAACTGTGAGCCTTAAACTTTCTTCCTCTAAAATTGTTCTGGTCAAGTCCTTTAGTCACAGCACCAAAACGTCTGACTAAAACAGAGGAGAAGGACCTGTATCCACCTTCTTTAAAACTGGTATTTTGGAAAGAATGCTATGGTACAAATATAAAATTCTTAGGACTAAAATGTTCCTTATATACCTTGCTTCCATGAATTTTCTTAGTAAAATAAAAAGATCTTACTTTCACCTCATAGTCATTTGTCTGTCACTTTCTTCTACCAGGCTAATTTCATTTGTAGGTTTTAAAATGATAAATTTTTAAAATTATTTTTAAGCAGTAAATTGTTAGAAATCCAATATTATTAGTATCGTGCTTTTATTCCGTAGCTGATTTCATTGTTTCAACAATATTGTGTACCTGTTGTGTACCAAACACCTTTCTACATGTGAAGGGTGCAGCAAACTTCCTATTGGCAAACTTCCTAATTTGTGGAGCTTATGTCCTAGTGTGAAAGCAAGGAAACAAACACACCTTCCAAGATATACTTTGATGTCAGGTGGTGATAAGTGCTAAGGAGGAAAAATAGAAGTTTACAGAGTGAAAAATTCAAAGCATCTGCAGTTTAGATCACATGGTCAGGAAAAACTGGAAGTGAATTTTAGCAAACTCTTTAATGAAGAAAGAAGCTACTCAGGGGAAGGCAGAGTAATGGTGATCCCTGAAAGGTTGCACACCAGTATGAACTAGTATGAAACCAGTGGACAGCAGCCCTATGAGCTGAGCCAGCTGAGAGGTAAATTCCCACCACATTTGTATAGAACTTGACTTTTCTTCTACTTCCTGGGTAACATGAGTGACAAAGCAAGAATCTGATCTTTAATTTTATCATTTTAAGTTCCATTACTTTTAACATTAATCGTCAGACCACAAAGGAAATTTCCCATAAAATTGTGTGTCTTTATCTACCACTATTTTTTTCCTGTATTCTTAAACATTTACTTGGCAAAATAGTATATTTTTATTTTAGGTTTATAATATGATGATGTGACATGGGTATATATTTTTAATAATTATCATACCTTATAAATTAACTCATCTATCATCATTCATACCTCAGATGCTTAGGAGTTATTCATCTTGTAACAAGTTTATACTTGAAGGTTTGTACTCTTTGACTAACATATCCCCATCTCCTTGACTCTCCAGACTCTCACACCTACTGCTCTACTCTCTGCTTTGACATCTTTGACTTTTTTGAGTAGAATGACAACAGCTGACATTTAGTACATGTACTGTATGCCAGACACTGTATAAAATGTTTTAAGTGTTATTATCTCATTTAATCCTCATCAAAACCTTATGAGGGGCTACTGTCATTATTTTTGTTTTACAGATGGGGGAATTGAGACACAGGAGAGGTTAAATTTTTTTAAAGGATATTGCTGCCAAAGAGGAGTTTTGATTTAATTTGAATTTTGAATGCAGGCAATCTGGATTCCAGTATTTGTTCTTAAACTCTGAGCTTTCTTCTCAGAATTGTGTGTGTGTGTGTGTGTGTGTGTGTGTGTGTGTGTGTTTCTGCTGGGGATTGAAACCAGGATGAGAACTACTTTTGGTTTTGTTTACTTCAGCAGTTTGAATAAATTAAACACTTTGCTGTTTCCTTTGTTATGAAAATATATTCAGAGTAGTGAAGCAATCTGCATTATAGGAGCCCAAGGAAACCAGTGAGTTGTAGCAGTTCTTCTTCCAGAAAATAAAATATGGAGACTCCTCAGCTGTGCTGAAAAATAAGTAAGCAGCTAACATTGGCCAGAAAAAGCAGAATTCATTGAACTCAGAGCAATTATCTCTCAAAGTGTGGTCTACATTGTAAGAATATAGATACCAACCCATTTTGGATCCACACTAGTACAAGCATGCCTGTCTAACAAAATGTAAGCACATGCATTTTTACTCCAAGTATTTTTATATAGATTTTAATCTCATCTAAAGATGAGCCACCTATTGGCAAGCTTTAATCACTTTGAAAGTAGTTTCAGAGCTACCAGTTGTATTTAGTGTATACTTTGTTATTCACAAAATATTGGTGCACTCTAAAATTAAAGTATTAGGATTTGCTCATTGGTTTAAAATTGTCAAATATATATGCAATCCTAAGATAGTTAAGGTAAACAGTTGTCCTTGTTTTAGGATTATTAATCCAAATTAATAATACAAATGTTCATGACTAAAAGTATAAAAATTCTATTTGTCTAATTTTGAATTACTTTGTTTTTAGTACCCAAATTCCTCCAGTCAATGATTGCTAATGCTAAAAACACTCTTGCTTTTAAAATAGACTCGAGACTCATAATGCAAATTTCTTGCAAAGTTTTGATGACATCTCATTATTAGTAGATAGCTGGATATGTTAATAAATACATTTGAAATTTATGTGAATATAGTTTAAAAAGAAAGCCCTTAATTCTTTAATATTAAAAATTTCTAGTGGCATAATTCTAATATTGTCAATATCAAATATCACTTATAATACACATAAAACATACAGAGTTATGAATTATGTCTTGTGCCATTTTAAATGTTTCTTGGATTCAACTATAATTAGTATAGCAGCAATGTAATTGCCTTTCTTCCGTCATTTCTTTAACTGGATGCTAAAGTTTGGGAACTATTTTAACATATATTTCAGTTAACCTAAAATTATATATTAAACAATTATTTTAATGCAATGTGTGATTTATTTAGAATAATACTGATAATGGTAAGTTTTTTAAAATTAGAAATTTATTCATTATAATGAGCCCCAAAAGATAAAAAATATTTAAAGTACTATGTGAAGAATGCTCCTTAGAACAGAGGAACCACTCAATCATATTTTCATACCTTCCAAGCATCCTAACACCAAGTTTTCTCCCTCACCCTCCCGTGTACATTTCAATCAATTACATTAGTCCTTTGACAAATAATAGAACTAGACCTTTTCTTTGCTCTTTTGCTGGGGAAAATTTCCTAATTACCTAGTTTGCTTTGTAAATTTGGATGTCCCATGGTTAATTGCACATGAAAGGGATTCAGAGATTGTTTAATTTCAGAGTTATTGATCTAACTTATGTATAACAAAATATCTCAAAGAGCTGAAAGTGATTTGCAGAACAAATAAGATGGTCAATTAATACCTGTATGCATGCTGAAGTTTTAAAAGAAGTGTCCTGGGACTGTCATCTTCAGAGTGACAGGTTTGATTTTAGTTGATTCTTTCTTCCTTTCCTTTCCTTCCTTTTCCCTTCCCCTCCCTTCCCTTTCTTTTTCTTTTTCTTTTCTTTTTTATTTCCTTCCGGTACCAGGGACTAAACCCAGGATTGCTTCACCACTCAACCACATCCCCAGCATGTTTTTTTATATTTTAGTTTGAGACAGGGTCTCACTAAATTGCTGAGGTTGGATTTGTATTTGTGATCCTCCTGCCTCAGCCTCACAAGCCACTGGGACTAAGGCATGTGCCACTATGCCTGGCTTAGTTGATGTTTTCTAATTTTTTCCGTTCACGTACTTTGCATAGTTTTATGTACTATACTGATTGATCAAGTGTTTTCCAGTACCTGGAATGGCTTCACTTGGTCATGTTTATTACCCCTAGCATGGGAGGGGGAATATACTTTATCAAAAGATCCTTCTAATGTTTGTATGACCTGGAAATGTGAAGCAGACATAGTGCTTTTTCTAGTAGGCTTGTATTTGGATTAGTCTTTCTTACATCTTGAAGAATGGTGATCTTTGAACATAATGTAAATGTTCATACATACACCATGTCTTGATTTTTCTTGGAAATCTTCTACCATTTAAAATTATGTTCCTCATCATTCATATGGTGAGTTAAAAAAATCTCCAAGATGTGTATGAACACTTGTTATGGGTTATACTGTGTCCACCAAAATTCATATGTTGAAGTCTTAACCTCCACTAACACAGAATGTGACTGCATTTGGAGACAGGGTTTTGAAGAGATAATTAAGGTAAAAGGAGGTTGTATGAATGGGTCCTAGTCCAATATAAAATGTCATTAAAAGAGGACAGTAGGGCACAGACAACAGAGGAAACACCACATGAAGACACAGAATGTAGCTGGCTATGTTTAAGCCAAGGCGGGAATCCTTAGAATGAATCAACCCTGCTGACAACTTGATCTCAGGCTTCTGCCTTCCAGAACCATGAGAACAAATTCCTATTGCTTATCTCAACTGATCTGTGATATATTTCATGGTAGTTCTAGCAAATACTATAATACTCAAATGTATTATAAAACTAATGATCAATAATAACTATTTAAGACATTTTTATTGGAGAGAAGATTTAAACATTATAGGAAATTCAGTCCCTCAGGATAACTATTTGTTTAAACTGAAATGTGCAAACTTAATCCCTGTCCTTTCCAACAGGAAGGTTGAAAAGAATGGAAATTTCCTTTTCTTCACATGAACTTATAATTTTTTCCCCCATAGAACCTTCATTGTCCTTATATCAGCTTTGGTGATCTGATTCCATCTGTTTCATTACACCTGTTTTGTTGTTTTTCTTTTTCCAGAGCCCATATTCCTCAGCCAGTTATTTAAATAATGTACTCTAAACCTTTGTACCCCTTGTATTTTGGTCAGTTTTTTCACTGCCATGACTAAAAGACTTGACCAGAACAATTGTAGAGGAGGAAAATTTTGAGGACTCACAGTTTCAGAGGTCTCAGTCTATAGACAGCCAGCTCCATTGCTCAGAACTCAAGGTGAGGCAGAACATTATGTAGAGTGTGGCAGATTCAAGCAGTTCACATGATGACCAGGAAGCAGAGACTCCATTTACCAATACCAAATATATACCCCAAAGGCATGCCGCCAATGACCCACCTCCTCCAACCACACCTTACCTTCTGTTCCCACTCAGTTAATCCAATCAGGAGATCAATGCACTGATTGGGTTAAGGCTCTCAGAACCCAGTCATTGCTCCTCTAAACCCCCTTGCATTGTCTCACACATGAGTTTTTGGGGGATACCTTATATCCAAACCCCATAACACCTTGTTTTTCTGACATACCTGCTTTGCAAATCCACAAATCCATGTGAAGCCTGTAATCTTTCCCCATCCCAGTCTAGGGAAACTACACTTAAAATGTCACTTTAAATCTACAATCTCATTATAAAAAGATAAATTTGAATCTCAATTCATTGAGATTACTAGACCAGTGTCCCTAACTCAAATGACTATGATAGTTAAAAAAGTTCCACATGTGAATGAAATGGTTGTGGAGGGAGGGAAGCCTAGTTAAAACTGGGACAGACTATATTGCATGTGACCTATCAGGAACAGATGACACATCATCATCATGATCTAATGTTGGTAGTTTTGCACTGTTAGTTTTTTAATTTTTTTCCCTGAGGAGAAAATAACACAGTAGAAAATGATGGTGGGCCAAATAAAACACATTTATTTGGTAGAATACTTGGAACTCTTTGATGCAAGCCATTGAGTTTGAGATTTTATACTTGGGTGTCATAAAACTTTCTAAATATTCATATCCTAGGCCTACATCAGGTTGATTGGGGAAAGTGAGTGAACAGAGACAAATGAGGTTCTAAGACCTGTTGGAATGTGATGTAAGACTGATCTCTGTAGAGAAAGGGAAGGGGGGGAGATCTTAGCAATGAAATACCAAAAAGTTTTTAGCAAAGCTGATGAGGAGTGCTTGAGCCAAAGTTGCCATCCAAAGGAGTTCTTTATTTCCCAGGAGTGGATCTGCATCAGCAATTTACCAGACTCTGTCATTGACTGGGAATGATGTGGGAGGTGGGACCTTGTTATGAATGAAATGGTACATTCAGTCAATTATGTTGTAGTCATTCAGAGATTTTAAAATGCATGTTTTCAGCTGCCACAGACTATCCCATGTGCCACAGAGTTAGGTCTCTTCACAGGTTTGATAAACAGCTCCTCCATAATTCTTGTAGACTTCTTTTCCTGTGAGGCAATTTAGTAGAAGGAGGTTAGTTGGAATAACTACAGACCTTACATCTATAGCTGATTTCAAGTCACAATGGATACAATGTCAATTATCCATGACAATATGGTGGCTCTTCTTTTTACTGAATGATCTCTGGACACTAAAAGTTCAAAGGATCTTAGCAGCAACTTTTGCTTATAGTTCAAAGGGATTCTTGCTGTGTCCCTTTAGCAGAGCCTATTTCCTTTTGGTATGAAGAGGATTGACATCACTAGTCCAGATTGCAGAAAACAGAAGCACAAAATCTCCCTTGGGACATTGAAAGTGACAGAAAATAAAATCTCTGCAGTTTTCACCTGGTAGTTCTTAAAGCCTTGAGTTGTTCCTATTGCTTATATAGAACCATAGAGGGGTTGCTAATGTGATGAATATATTGTGCCCCATGCTTTCAGGCACTTGCTTTTGAGGTGATGGTTCAATTGCACATGGAGAAGGTTGTTCCATCATTCTGTAAGACCAGCTCTTTTGGGTGGTGTACTATATGGTTTAGCTAGTGGATTCCATGGCTATTGGTCCATATTTGTACCTTCTTTTCTGTGAACTGGATCTGCTGGGCAAATTTTATGCTGTGTGGGATTCATACATATGGATCAGACATTCTATAAGCCTTGGAATCGTGGTGCTACCCGAGGGCCTGCAGAACAAAAGACAAACTGACACTTGGAATTGGCTTACATCTTTATGAGGATGAACCCTTCACACTTCCAGGTTAGAAGGGACCCATCAATTGCCACCATGTAGTCAATTGATTTCCTTAAGAAATAGTGCCATAGAAGGAACTCTGTGTTCTAAATGACCTTGTTAATTGGTAGTCTATAACATTGAGACTTCTTCTCTGCCATGATGACCCCTTTGATCTTATACCCACTTCTGGGGCGGTTGATGGTAAAGTCAATTGACCAAAGCATTTTAGGTGTCAGTGTTCTTGTCGACACTAATATGTTATTCAAAAATCTTCACTTTTCTTGCCCACTTCCATATGTCAGTCCACACATTTCTACCCTAGGCTTCCTTATTTTTAATTTCCTAATTATTTTCTTTCCAATCCATTTACCAAATCACCTGGCCATTGGCCACTGACTTTGGAATTTATATATGTGCATACACTGGCATACATTCACATAATGTGTACTGCTCACAACTTTTGCATAGGGAAGATTTTTTTTTCTCTTTATTCACTAACTTTCAGAGCTTCTCTTAAATGTGGATATAATTTCATTTTTGGCTTACACCCATATATTGAGCTGAATAATTCATAAAACAAGATTGTCTCTTCTTTTTTTTTCTTCTTCAGATGGTTGTTAGGGACCTCTATATCATGGCATATATGATAATTCATGATGGGCAGTTCTGATGCAAGGTCACTTGGAACCTCAAAGTCAAGCATTATTTTTTTTCCAGGACCAAGGAACATTTTAACAAAGGGCATATAATGCTCTGGTACAGATGGTATAGCCTTGTTACTGAATCCCAGGAACCTGTCTTGGGATTCTTTTACAGAGATTTTTCAAAAACTCAGTATTTTATTTTTTACTGCCACTTTCACCTTTATTACCATAGGGTCTGCTGGTTCAAGTGACCCTTGTATCAGCCTATACCTATTGCATCACCCTTTATCATACTCAGAGTTATCAGTTTTCCATATGACCAGAGAGAAGACCTGAGGGCATACCAGATATGGAATGAATGTGATACATCCAGATTCCTAAAAGACCTGTCAGGCACTCTGCTTATTTCTTTGAGAGCATTATTAGCAAGATTCAGTGAGGGTCTTTACCTTGATGGTGATTTTTTTTTAATACTTTTAACCATTCGAACTTGTGAAAACATCACTAAAATAGCAAGTGCCTGAATCTTTGTAAGGTTTCGTTCCAAACCTCTGGAATCCGTGTTTTTCCAATGCTTCTAGCATTCTGACTGTCACTTGCTCATTCTGCCTGAGCAGTATATCTTTGATATAACGTGTCAGTATAATTTTTCTCTGGAGTTCAGATTTCAGATCTCTTCAGAATATAACACAAGGTAAGAGAGTTAACACAGCCCTGAAGCATAACTAAAAATAAATATTATCTATCATAAGTGAATAAAAAGTCTTTCTCATTGTCTTCTTGAGTTAGATTAGAAACAATGCATTCAACAGATGAATGGCTGTGTATCGTGCATCTGAACGCTTATTAATCTGCTCTAGTGTGATCTTCATCTCACATAAAAGGTGCTACTGGGGCCGTTACTTGTTTAAGCTGTGCTGGCCCATAGTCATTTTAAAAAGTTTATTCTGTTTCTGTGGGAGCCAGGGGGGCAAATTACATAGGAATGAAATAGTAATCACTTATCCCCATAATTTATCTGTAATGGTAACACAAATTTCCTCATCCTCCTTGAGAGTTGTTACTAGCTTTTACTATCTTAAACATCCAGGTTAGATGGTATTGGTGTTGGAAGTGAAGGGAGGTAATTTTGGAAATATCCCCATGGCATTTTTTTGTTGTTGTTGACAGACCTCACTCCAGAGGCAATAGGAGTTCACTCAACTGCCATGTTTATCAACTTAAATTATATACACTTGAACTGAGAGTCTGAGCCTCCTATGTAGTCTGTGGACCCAGTGAACCCACAACAAGCCAGGCTTTAGCACCCTAAAACTCCAATCTCAGGAGTATTTTCCCAATTCCTGTTGGTCAAACGGCTATTTCTTATGGCTATTTTGGTGTGTCAACTCTTTCATCCTTTCTGAGGTTCAGTAAATTCAGCTGTTTTATACTTGGAGTCAACCGCAATTATCATCCAAGTAGCTAGGAAAGGACGTAGGTACAGCTCCTACAGGGGCATATATTGCCTTATAGGTCATGTATTTCTAAAGTGTTTTTCAGCACAATGGACTTTCTAAACCTTACTAGGAAAAAAATAATGGGTCACCCCTGAAAATTCTGAAGTTCTCAGCAGTTTTTCGGGAACCCCAACACCCTATGAGATCTATATCAAGATATTCTCTACTCATATTTCAGAATGTTACTCCATTTATTACTTAGACTTTAAAACCTCCCCCATCCCAATCCTGCAACACTGGTACATGGTGATGCTTCACATATTATGGAATTAATATTAACTCAGATACCATGTCCAATTTTTTTCAAAATTTCTGAGCATTTCTCTTTCTCCCATACTGAGTCACCAACTAAATGATTATATTTCTTTTGGTGAAAGAACTAGAAGGATCATCATAGTTATATAACTGCTACAATGTTGCAGGATCTTACTACCTAGGGCCTTGATTACTTCAGTCAGTGCTTTCTGGCTCTAAAAATTGGTTTAGAGTTAAGATCTGTGCAAATAATACTAATGTCTTATTCTCTGGCTTCTGCTCATCCACTGTTGTTTTGGAAGGTTGTAGATGTTAAGTTGCACCCTTGTTGGCTACCTGTCTCTTTTTAGCCTTAAGGAGACTGCCTTCTATTAAATGTCTCCACATTTCCTGCAGATCAACATCCATAGCTGTCCCTTCAACTTTGCCACTCAACGTGGCTTCTTGGTTGCTGGCAGTTAGGAAAAACAGCATACCCATCTTAATTTGGGGGTAGGGCAAGAGTACAGATCAAAATTTTGGATGTAACAATCAAGCTTTGTGATTGCACTTCATAGTGCCAAGCTTGGCCTACTGAGTAGAGCCACTGCTGAATTTCTTAGTGATGCTTATTTTCCTATCACTACTATATTACCATCAGCCATAGTTTGTGAGTTTTCTTTCCTCAAATAATATGCCTGTGTTTCTTCTTCATTCATCCATCTACCAGGGCAGATATTTCTACATGATGAAAGATATACCTTCTCTATGCCCTTACAAAAGCTACCCAAGATTTTTGATCCACATCCTGGGTCCCACCAGAGTATTAATCCCCATATCAAAAAAACATGCCCCCAAGTAAAATAACCCTTGATAATCCAGTCTTATATTCTAGGCACCCTTGGTCAAGTCCCCTTGTATCCAGTCTCACAGATGTTCCCCTGTTTCCTGTTGGCCATGCAGCAATTTTATTTTTTAGGTCATTATGGTTGCATTTAATAGCAGCTATCTTGTGCTATTTTTGTTGTGTCATCTTTCCTCCTTTGTGAGGTCCAGTAAACCAATCTGGATTTTACTGGGATTTAACCATAGTTGTTAGTCAAGTAGCCAGGACAAGAGAGGGTAAAACTGCTAAGGGGGCACATATTGCCTTCCAGGTGAGGCCTTTTTGTGATGATATCTTTCAGCACAAAGGATATACTAGACTTTACTAGGAAAAAGTGGGCTGTCTCTGTAAACTGAGAGTTCGAGGAGGTTTATCAGGGAATAGCTGAAGATATTTCAGGAGACACATCCAGATGTACTCCACCCATATTTCAGGTTCCAGCTCTTTGTAATCAGGTCTCTGATTTTAATATAGCAAAACTCCTATGGCTGAGCATTTGCACATCTTTGGAGCTGCAGAGTTCTAACTCTTAGAGCTTCTGTTGCTGCTTAGCTGTGTCCACTCCTGCACAGTGGGTAAGACTAGAGAGGTAGGGGAGAATAGGGACCTCTTTGTAATCTACCAAATCTGGCTCTCAAATTCAGTCTTAACTGCTTGTTAACAGCTGTCAGTTTTACATTATCCCTCTGGAGAGTGTCATTACGATGTAGCAGTAACCAGCCATTCTGCTGCCTTTGTAGGCATTAGTTCCTCCAAAAAATTATTTCATATTTTTTGAATGCATAAGTCATTGCACCTGCTAGGATGTTGCCCCTTCAACAGGATGTTTTCTCCCATCACTGCTTACAGTATCCTCAGCTACCGAACATTTCTCCATTTGATGCTCAAGAACGTGTTTTCTTTGTTACCTGTTGAGTGGTTGGGACCCAAACATAACCCCGTTCAACATTCACTTTCTCAGACCTCTTATGCCACCATTTGAGCTATTTTGGCATTTTGGGAAGCATATCAAAGATAGGTTTAGATGTGGAAAGGTTTTTTGAGTAAACACCTGTGAGAAAAAAAATGGGGAGTAATTTCAGACTGCAATGCAGTTCTGACCTGCATGAAAGAGAGGAAAAGGAGGTAGGCTAAATAGAAAACATTTTAGACTGTGGTGCAGTTTCAAGAAAGTTTTAGCAAACTCATGGGAAGCCAAGTTACTTGTCAAACCCAAGGAACTTTCAGATCTTCATATATTGCAGGAAGGAGCCTACCTTCACATTCCTGCTACATATAGTCAACAGCTGAGAGCAGCCTGGGAGCAAATGTGGTGGTAGATTTAGAACATAGCAGCTAGGACTATCTTTCAATTATGCAACCTAAAATTAAAGATCTTAGAGGCTTATACTGAGTACTAAGGAATTTCTTGTGAAATTGAATTTTCACTGTTTGTCAGAGTCCTGGACCAACTGGCATGGTAGGTCATCCCAGTTCTGATAGCATCATCATCATTTTTATCATTGAAGAAGACTTTCAATACTATAAGCTGCCTTGTGAAAACTATGAACTTGTGAACTATGTAGTTTAATTCAATTCATCCTTCAAACCTGATTTGTTACTCTTCCCAATCATTTTCCTCATATTTCAATGAAGGGAGTGTTCCCTAGGGCCACATTCTCAGTTTCTCCCAAATTTGGTTGGAGATAATCTTTCCCTTTTCTAGATCTCATTAGAATTTCTGAATATTTTCTTTAGGGTAATTTATAATTTATAGTTATTCACATACATTTCTTTATTACCTTTCTAAATTTCATTTTCCTAGAGAGTGGAATTAAAATATGACTTATATTTGTATCACCACAATGATAAAAAGATCCCTTCAAAGAATCTATTACTCAGTAAGAGCTTATTTTCAATTTATCTGGCCCATTAGATTGACACTGAACTTTTCTACCATGTATTGTGGTTTATCATCCTGTGAATGCTCTTCTATACTAAAATTTCTTCTTCAAGGTTAGCCTAATGTACTCCTGGCTACATTCATATTTTAGAATAAATCCTGATTATCCATTTAAAAATGACCATAGGGATTTTTAAAGCATCTTTTCCCTATATTTTGATTCAATTTGTACTGAGTTAGAATTTACCTATGGTAAATTATCAAGTATGCCTCTCAGATTTGTAACAAGACATGGAATATCTCATCATTTCAGAAAGTTCCCCTTTACTCCTACCTAGTAAGGCCTGTCCTCAGAAGCAGGCCAATGGTGGCCTGATTTTTACCACCATTGGTTAGGTTGGCCTATTCTAAAATTTTATATAAGTAGAACCACACAATATACATTCTCTTGTGTCTTTAATTCACTTCATATAATATTTTTGACATCCATCATATTTTGTATGCTCTGGTAATGCATTGCTTTTATTAAGTAATGTTATTTTATGTCTGTACCAATCTATTTATCTGTGTTCCATTGATGAATGTCCACAGTTTCTTTTTTTTTCTGTTTTTTTGGCTCTCAGGAATAACACTGGACATTGCTATACAAAGAAACTTCCAAACAGTTTTCATATATTTAGCTTCATGATCTAGTCATTCATTTTCATACAGGTCAGGCATCTAAATGTCTTTGGAGCCCGAAAGAGGGTAAACAAAATAAAACATATGCTATAGGATTTACATGATAAAATTCTCTTTCACGTACTGTATGAAATAGTGTCATTCACGACATGCATTGATTCAATTTAAGTCTGAGGGAAGGTGGCGAGTTCACTCAGTCACTTGCTGGATTTCCTGAAGCACTAAGTTTTCCTTTTGTGAACTCCTCTCAATTAACTACTAGTCTGTCCCTGTTTTTCTTTTAAGATCTAAGAGACTTACAGGTGAAGGTAATATAGGATGAGGAAAGGATACATACGCGCAGACACACAGAACTGATATGTCTCAACTTTGATAATTCAAAACATTTCAAGTTAGTTACTTCAGAATAAGACTTTGTCCTTGTTCTACCCTTCCTAAGATGTCTATCATAATTTTCTAAAAATATTTCATTTGTATTCTCACTCAAGAATCTTAAAAAAAATCTTTTTCTTTAAAAAAAATCTGAGATGTTCTGTTTTTAAAGCTCTAAGCATTTTTTTAAAAAAATTAATTTTTATTTGATTTCACTTATGTAATAATGCCAAGTGATATGGGAATCTTTTCAATTTTTTTTCATTTCATCCTAGCTAAATTTTCTTATCTAATCTTTACCCTCTCATTAGCATGTGCATGGTCTAATTGAGGTGAAATCATCCCTTGACTGAACTGCTCAGCACTCCATATATTTTTAGAAACTCACTCTGGATTCCGCAGAGACCAAGAATATGATTAATTTTAATATAAACCCTCCAAAGCCTAGCTCATGTGAATATTTTTTCCTTTTTTAAAAAAATTAATTTCTTCACTATTAAAATTGAAACTTTGATGTCAACATAATGTAGTTAAGGAAAAGTATTTCCTAAAGTTGTTGGAAGTTCTTGGTTATCTGAAAGGGTATACTGAGAGTTTCATTCAGGTAAATATACCGAAGACTACATAGAGCTTTCTCATATATTTTATTATCATAAATCTTCTGTTAAAATTAATAATAGAGTGTGTGACAGATACCATTGCCCTGTGTACATGCATGAACGCACAGATGGTGTGACTCTACTTTGTGTACAACCAGTGAAACAATAGCTGTACTCCATTTTTGTTCAAAAAAAAAAAAAAAAAAAAAAAAAAAAAAAATGGAGCAAAGAATGGATGGACCAGGACTAAACACTTTCGTTTCTCAGTAAATCCAAACTACAGTTGGTGGAGTGTGAACATATGTTCCTGATGTAAAATATGAGGGCAAAAGTACTACTCCAAAACAAACCAGTGTTAACCACAAATTCCATTTAATCACTGTTAAACACATTTTACTCACATTATCCAAATTGATTTTGCTACAGTGCAAACATCACATAAAACTTCTAAAATATTATTTTATAAGTTCATCATACATGAGTTGCAGTAAATTTTGTTTAATCACAATCGCTATTTCTGATATATTGAAGAATGTATTGTTTAATTTTTTCAGCTAGACCACATATGCTTTGGCTGTGAATTTTACCTCTAATATTGGCTTACTCCAATTAATAAAGAAAAATATTAAAATATTAAATCAATGATGAGGAAATAAAAATAAATAAATAAATAAATAAATCTTCTGAATCTGATTAATAATTATCAACAAAATGTGGAATCCATTTCAATCTGTTGGAGAACTTTCAATACTTTTTATCATGGAAATTCTCAAAAATTAAAAGAAGAAAATAATGGAATTTCTGTGTGTCCTCCACTGATTTCAATTCGTGGCCATTTTATTTCACTTGAAATATTTTATTTTATTTTATTTTATTTTATTTTATTTTATTTCACAAGAAAATCTCCCTGAACTCTTTGAAACAATATAAAACAAATACTGTATCTTGTTTGTATGGTTTGTCAAACATTTTTTATGATTTTAAATATTCAGAATTTAAAAAGTTTTCTCTGACCCTTGCACTTAACCTGTATGGAATCACATGTTCTCACTGAACTTATATTTGATATAATTAAATTTATTAAATTTACTATAAAGTGATACCATAATCATAGCTTGTCACCTGATTTTAAGATTTTGCCATAGGAGGAAATGTATAGAGTTTTATAAATTCTTATTACTACGTTACCTGATTAAAAAATTCGCTAAAGTATTAGTACCTTAAAAATTTATTTTTTCATCAATTTTTTTACCTTCCTTTTTTTTGGCTTTCAACCTTTAATGAGAAAAAAAGATATACTATAGATCTCAAGAACACTGTTGGTCAGTGTATCAGTGCGTCAAGGGCTGAGGCTACACACTGCAGAACTAGCAAACAGAATATATGTCAACAAAGATACACAAGGTCACAAAATGTAAAACTGGTGCCTGACACCATCAAGTCTCAGTTTCCTCGTCATTCAGCAGCAAGTTGGGGAATCCTGTGACTGATGGGGAACAGATGTCCAGACTCCAGGCATTGCAGCGTGCCCTCCAGCACGCCACCTCCAGCTGTACATGGTGCATCTTTCTCAGAAATGTGTCTTTGTTCTGGTAGCCTTCAGTTGGCTCTTTGGGCAACTCTACCAGGTGCAAGGTATCAGCCGCCTCCAGAAGCGCCGCCCACTTCACTTTGGGTGTATTCTGCTGCCAGAAAGTCTAGGTTGAATTCTACTGGGTTGATTCCAAATTAGATGGCCTGGATGCATAGCGTGAAGCCACAAGGCCCAACACACCCACACACGTGAGCTCAATAGATTGTGGGTGAGAGACTTCATGTCCTCACACCTACTTACTCTTCTTTACTCTAGATAATATTGTACTTAATAATTCTTATACCATTTACTTGATTCTATTTATATTATTGTTAATTGGAAATCAAAATTTATTACTACATAAGGAAAGCTAGAGGCAGATATTGTAAATTTAATATGAAATAAAACCAGTCTCAATATACTAGAAAGCAAAGTACTGAAAGAGTGAACTCTGTAATATTCTGTGTTAAGTAAAATTTTCAAGGAAAGTACAGATTGTTATTAGAGTTATTATAATGACCATGTTAGTCAGGTTCACAACACTGTAAACAAAGTAACGCACAAGCATAACTTAGAAGAGTAAAAGTTTATTTTGACTCACAGCTTCAGAAGTCTCAGTCCACAGTTAGTCAGCTCCATTGCTCTGGATCTAACAGGAGGCAGAGCATCATGTTGGAAGAGCATTGTTAGAAAGGTCCTGGAGGCAAGTAAAAGGCTTCTAGGGTATGCTCCCAGTACCTACTTCCTCCATCTAGATCCCACCTCCCTGTTGTCCATAATACCAATGGATTAATACATTTAACCAGCAAATGAGGCCCAGCCCTCATAATCCAATCATTGCCTGAACCTCAAGGTTACTTCTGAACCTTGCTGCATGGGGATTATGCCTTCAATACATGAGCTTTTGAGGGATAAAACATAATAAAACAGATCAAATCATAACAATGACCTAGACTTAGATGGTCAAGAAGCTTTCTGGAAGAGCATGTTCATGAATCTCAATGTCCAAATAATAGTTTTCTATCTAAAGAGTACAGAAGAAATAACATGAGAAAAGGCTTAAGAGGTAAGAAATTGCATGATGTGAGTGTACCCACAAGGAATGGGGTGGGGTGGGGAACTAGAATAAAGCCTGAGCAGGAGGGTGTGCAAACAGAATGCAGAGATGTACTTATGGTATAAAATAGGTTTTTCCAAGAGTGAGCAGCACTGCACATTCCTCCTGGGAACCGAATGAGATGATCAAATATAGAGAAGAAAATACATCAACTGTTGATGTTTAATATTAACTGCACATTTTTAAAAAATTATTCTTTTGTTCCTACTTAATATGTGAACATGTGTAATGGATTAATATTAACTAATGAAGATAAGTGTTCAAATTATCTTATCAAAAAAGTTTGGATATCACTCTTCTTGATCACAGGTCACCTCATGTGACTTTCTAAAGAACTGACTTCATCCTATACTCATGAGGAATCTAGAGTCATAAAGAATGTTAAGCAAAATTATCGTATCTGAATTTTAGTCATATTACCATGAGGGTTGTTAGAGTGAGTTTAAGAAGAACAAAATTATAGGAAGGGTGGCCATTTGTCAGGCTGTGGGAATTATTCAAAAGAGACAGTGAGGTTCTGAGTGAAATTGTAGTGATTATGTAGATTTTTTTTTTAGTGAAGGATCTAAAATATACAGAATTTAGTGATTAACCAGATATACCACTTAGGTGAATGGTGTTACAGAAAGAAACTCTCAAAACTTTTTATAGTTCAGGCTATAGAAAATATGTTCCTACCATCAACTGAGAGACCACAAAAGTAAATGAGCAAATTTAAGGCAGTACTGACAGATTAATCTTCTGATATAGTGAATGTGAACTTTTCATGGCAAGAAGGTCATCATGCTTGATCATTTTTTCATCAAACTTCTGTATATATACTCTCCAAACCATTTAACTCTCTTCTAATTAGTTAACTCTGAAGAAATTATGAAAACTTTCTTCAATGTACCACCAATAAAGATTGAGAAGCAACTCCAACTTACTATAAAAATGATAGGCAATGCACCCTGATATCAAGTACTTAAAAAAGGGTTATTAATTTTTAGGGATGATTGAAGGAAGCTGCCTGGTCATTTTTGTATCTACTATAATATCCATATTCCTCATTGACAGGTATTGATTTATATTTCTTTAAATTTTTGCAGGAATATGTTCACTCACATATCCTGAATTTCTCTTTTCCAAAAGCTCAAGCAGAAGGCATTCATATACGGTACTTTATTAAAATGTTAGTTTTAGTGCAATAAGAAAGTTAAATTAGAAAATAATGATATAAAATATATATATGTGTAATGGTTAATTTGAATTTTCAACTTGATTGAATTAAGAGATGCCTATGACTAAGAGACTTCTGGGTGTGTTAATGAAGGCATGTCTAGGAATGATTGGAATGTGGGATAGTGAACTGAAGTGGAGACCCTCCCTCAGCATGGGCAGAACCACCCAATTGGATGGAATAAAAGCTGGAAGAACAAGGAAGTACTAATAGTACTACTGAAACCTTTTCCTCATCCTAAAAAAGGATTAGTTGTTTACCTACCTTTCTACAATAAGCATCGATAATTTCAAATAATTTTTGCAGCAAATTTACTGTAGGGGTAGTAATTTTTAACAGTTAAAACTTCACTTTTCTAAACATATGGGATGCCATTATGCATTCATATGAATGTTAACATTTAGTTTAAAAATTTGTGGATAGTGGCTGAAAAAATAGCAATGCCTCATGGTTTATTTTCAAGAAATTTTCTCTTATTTCCTTGGGAAAGATTCTTCTTTATAAAATGAAATTCCAAAATATTTTTCTTTAGTTTTAAATTCATAGAGATAATATTATGCTAAACAAAAACCATGTTAAAATTTGAAGGGACATAAAATATACTTAATTATAAATTTGGTATATATAACATATATCACATATTTATATATATATATGTTATATATATGTTTTATACCAAATTTATAAAATACATATCTATTAATATGTAGATATATATAGATATTATATATTAATATATAGATATATATGTTTTCCTTATTTATATACTTTGCCTTTTTATTTGTAACAATTGATACATTGCTATACTTATTATGTCTTAATATTAAGTACTTTAACAAATTTTAATTGATTTAATCTTCACAACAGTTTTGTTATTCCCAGTTACTGTATTGGAAAACTGAACAGAAAGGTTGAATAACTTGCCCATGTTATGCAGCCACTAAGTAGTAGATTTTATAAGACATCAGAACTCAATATCTGAGCATTTAATTAGTATGTATTCCTCTAATTAGTAAGCCTCTTAATTTAGGAATTTTTTTCACAAGGCATGATGATGAAAAAAAGTCCATATATATTTGCTGAGAAAAATCTTTTATGGTGCATATATCACCTTTGTCTGTTTTAGTTATTTAAGGTATGACATAGAAATGAAGAATTTGAAGAAAGAAAATGTCTGCCTTTCCCTATTGAAAAATAAAACTGAAATGGAATGGCAGTGTTTTCTGAAACAGGTTGATATTTTCCTGAAAAAATGTGTTATTAGGTGTCTCCTAAAGACGTAGCTATGCAACCTGCTATCTCAATTTTACAGCTTACCTTTGGGATGCTACAACAAAACAAACTAAAACAATTTCTTCTTGGAGCTGCTTTCAGTCCTCTTCTATCTGAAGAAGATGAGAGGATGACAATACATTTTATTTCTCATGTGCTACTCCAAAGTCAAAATTAGCCACACTAGGACTATGAGAACTAACGTAATTCATATGAAAAGCAGCACAAAACAATTGCTTTGAAAAGAAAAAAGCAATGAATGCTTAAGAAAATGTGAGAGGTTCTTTTCCTTTCCCTAAGAGGAAACATTCCCAATCTGAGAGTGGAATTGTTTTTATAAGTATGTTTAATGCAAATTCCACTCAGGACACAAAAGCCAGACAGGTTTATATTTCTTATTCGATAAAACAGTAATTTAAAAGAGAATGTACATTATCTAAGCTTTCATAACATTGTACCTTAAGGGGATTAAGATATTTAAAAACCTTTGAAGTCTGCAGAGTTTATTTTATTTACTCACAAAGATGGAGTTCTTAGTGATTTGTTGCTGTAAGATAATTGCCCATTAACATTTGTATTGATTTGCCTTTCTCAAGATGAAAGAAACAAATGTAATTCGTTAGCACTTTATTATTGAATCCCTTTTAATAAAGAATATTGAGAACTTGGATCTTTATTAATCTTATAAATGTTTGAAGAAATTCTTTCAAAACTTGGAAAGAATAGAAAGTTAAACTGTATTCCTATCTGTACCCAGGCATTGGATGGCTTGTGGGCTGGCTGTCATCACAGCTTAATGCTCATCACTCTCAGTGGAATGATCTTGTCTCTCCCTCTCTTTCTAAAAATGATTGCATTTAGAGAATTGGTTCTTTATCTGAACTAGGTTTTATGGAACTATTTTGTGTATCTCTTCTAATGCAATTGCTACTCAGTCTCCAAGAGTCAGTGAAAGCCTCACTCCTCTCTGCAGTCTTCTTTGGTGACCTTTGCTGACCTTTTTTTCTCTTCAATTCCTACAACTCTTAGTGTCAGCTCGAGAGGTTTCAACTGTGTCATGGCTCAATAGTGTGCCAAATGGGTGCTGGGTGTAGAGAGACAGTGATCCTCAGGGCAGTAAGGTATGGCCTGGGTTAGTCTGAGATCTAAGGCCTATCCTCTAGAAGAAATTCTATAAGAAATTTCTGTACCATAAAAATATCTTCATTATCCAAATTTTATTTTGTGAATAATGGTTGTAATGTGGTAGCTGCATCAGTAATACTGAACTTTTCATTTTTATTTGCATAATTTACTAGTTAAACAAAAAAGATTTCACTTAAAATGTATTTATTCTTTATTAATAAATTACTCAAGTAGTATACACTTTATTATGATAATAAATATTATAATTTATGCATATATGTATATATATATACACACAGGCATACAAGTAGACATTTGGAATAGATGAGGAATACAAAAATAAAAAATAAAAATTAATACTCTACAATGTTTTGGATTTTCATGGTAATTCTAGATATTTCCTAAAGTTTGTGTACCCAAATTTGAAGTCATACATCTGTAAAATATGATTTGATATGTTAAAACATATATATCTAACCTTGTTTAAAAAAGTGTTTTATACACCTTCTCAAAGTATGGGAAATTGGATAAAATAAACATTTAAAATGTGAGGAAATGAGCACTAAGGGGAAAATTTAGGGAAGAAAAAATAAATGGAACTAGAGATAAAATGCACATTTCATAATTATATATTTTTACTAGAAGTTGTTTTTGTATTTTTAATAACTAGTGTAAAGAGAGAAGTATGTCAACTTCAGGGCTTACAATGTCTAAATAATTTAAAGGCAAAAAAATCGGGTAAAAAATCTGTAGCATAAGATAGACATATAGTTCAATAAAATCAGTTTATTAGCAGTGAAAGATGACAAAAATAATCAGCCTATAAACTGCCTGGTGTTTTGGCTTGATTCAGGCACAGAATGAAGAGCAGTGATTTCCAAGATCCTGGGTCAACTGATGAAATTTAAAAAATATTGTTGTTTCAAATTAAAAACTTTCTGAACTGGGAAAGAAAAATACTTCCAAATCTGATTTTCTCCCATATAAGACGATGTCAAGTTCTAAAATATTTTTTAGTGGTAGGCCACTAGTCACAATGGGTTTGTAAAGGAGAAGAGGAGGGTAGAATTTCATAATTGAAATCTTTTTCATGAGATCATGATCCCTATTAAATAAAGGTTATTTTAGTCCTATCTTATAATTACATGGTTAACTATAACCAACATGAATTATCTAATGTTTAACCTGCATAGCACTTCAGATTAAGTAACTTAATATTTCTAGGGTGTGACTGTATCATTGTGTTTGTGTGGAGGGGCAGTCATTTGAGAAATACCAAATTTAAACTATGCAGATCCTGTCCTGCTGTGAGGTTAAGGGCAAAGACTAGAGAGAATTTCTCTTCGAAGAATGAGTAATCAGAAAAGGGAAGGAATGATAAGTTGAAATAAGCGAGAAAAGAGGAGGGAAGGAGCCAGGGATACGGAATAAGGTTTGGGCATGAAATGAAGTGTAAGACTTGGGTTCAATATGAAATTACCACACACCAACCTCCAGTTGTGGGTGTCACCAGAGTGCCTTATAGAATAAATTACATGATCTAATTTTTAGTTTGGAGTTTAAGTTATTATTTTATCATCTCATTTTCATATTCCATGTTTGCATGAATGGTTCTATGTGTGTGTCAGTGTGGGTGGAGGAATAAGAAGTAGATTAAGGAAAAGGATTGGACTAGATATCTGGGTTGAAACAGTACAGAACAATAACCAACTATCATTGTAAAGCCTGATGATTGAAAAATGTAGGAGGAATATGAGAAAACTTCTTTTTTCCAAAAGTATATTAGAGAAGGTAATTTTTGAAAGGGCAGAAGATGGGAGTTTGCATTAGAATTAACTGTCAGATCTGTCAAAGTTTTAAAATGAGAAACAGATTGGAAACCATTATCATAGATAAGCCATAGGAATTAATAAATTTTAAGGCCTTAAGGCAGTCTTTTGTAAATGTGGCAACAGTTACTCTTCCAGGCCTGTCTGTTAAGGTCATTGCTAATGAATGACAATAAAAATTATGGAACATGCTTGTACTTCTTACAATGGAAAAGAAAAGGTATCTACAGCAAGGTTATCTGAAGGTGGAAGAAAATAATTAAAGTTCAAGTAAAAATTGATGACTGGAGGGTCACAGGATGAGCAACATTACTTTTTCTCATCTCAACAATAAAAATTATAATGCAGGTTCTGTATATGCATCAATACCAGGATCTTATCTTGAATCCATATAGTCAAAACATCTGTGTTTTTCTATGCAACATCAAAAGTCAAAGATCCAACAAAAATAACAAATTTGCTAGTAGATTTCTCTTAAGGTAAGAAAGAGTGCATTAATTAACAAGGTGTAATATTTATAGTAAAATACCTTTAAAAAACACAAGCCTTAAGTTTATTAAGAAACAAAATATTTATATAGAATTTCACATAAGTTAACATACAGTTTTTGGGTTTTGTTTTGTTTTGTTTTGTTTTTTTGGTATGGGACCTGGGATCAAACTCAGGTCTCCTTGTGCAAGGCAAGTGCTCAACCACTGAGTTACACCCTCAGCCCTAACATATACTTCTGTGACTGAGCATAATTACCTTCAAATTCTACTTTGTGTACAACCAGAAAAAGGATAGTTGTACTCCATTTGTGCACAATGAACTAAGATTAAAAAAAAAAAGAAAATATAAGGTAGAATATAATGGTTGAATACGATGGAAACAATGAAACTGGTATATAAAGTAAACAAAATTATAAATTTTAGTCCTCACTGTGTAGAGATATTCTTAAATAATTCTTCGACTTATATATCTAACTCTTGAGTTTCTTAAAGAAACTCCAAGCACTAAGAAAATATTACCAAAGATTCTTGTTTTCTGCAAAAATTTGTACAATTCCTTTAGTTAATATACTTGGAAAATAATATGTCTCCCAGATAGATGTCAGTCACATTTTGAAATCATGACTTTGTTCATCAAATATTTTAGGAACTATTATGAAAGAATGTATTTTTAATACCAGAACTAATGACCAAACTCAGATCCTCCCAAAAGGGCTTATGTCATGGGCTTTTGTGTTTGTTTTGAAGAAAAAGAAGCCTTTAGTTAGAGTTCTTTCATATATGCTGGGGTAGTATGTTATATTTTTAGCCTCACAACAAGTGAAATTTTTTTAACTATTCAATAGTTTTACTCAAACTAGACACTAGATCCACAATACAAATTTGGACAGTGCAGATAAAACTGGTTATAAATTATTGATGAGATGATAGAACTTCCTTTTAGCACCAGTTACAGAATTTAAAAAGAATTCTTTTACAGAATGAACCTCCCAATTCATCTTCCTTTCTCATTTCACTAATATTCCCTAATACGTTGTGTTGGCAGATGATGAAGCTATGCCAGTGTTAAAAAAGGAGAAATATGATTCATTCATTCCTCCCTTCCTCTCTCCCTTCCTCTTTCCCTCTTTCCTCTTTTTCTTTTATACAGATATTACAATATTTATAAAGAATTCAACAAAAAATCCAGTGTTTTGGAATATTTCTCAGTTGTTTTCAGTTTCCTCTGGTGAAGAAAAGAAAAAAATGGTCATTGTAGAAGGAGCTGTAATAATCAGCTTCCATTCACTGTTTAATAATAATACCATCAACTATATTGAGCAAGTTCCTTGAAATGAAAATCTTCAGGTTCTCTTGCCTGTTCACTGTGTTTATACGTCCTCATTGAATTGGCCAAATATAAAGTAAATAGTAGAAGTTATCAATAGTCAAAGTCTAAGATGCTAGATTCTTAATTAGGTGAGAATTGAGATGATTAATTAATTAATTTAAATAATTTCTGTTTTATAACCCTATCCTATGACTCAGTAATTCCATGTACCTCACAGAAATTACAGTGTATGTTCATTCTAAGACACTGATCAAAATTTTCAAAAACATATTGTAATGACCAGAAATTGAGCATAACCTGAATGTTCAAAATAGGGAAATAAACTGTTTTTTTTCTCACCATGGAAAAGTAATATACAAGAAACTTAAAAGATGAATCTGATACTCATGATGGTAAATGACAGAAGTCAAACCAAGGAGTACATACTGTATTTAACTACTCTGTGTTAGTAGTAGTCAGAATAGTGGATGCCCATTAGTGAAGTGGAATGCTGCTGACTCAGGATGAAGCATATACCTCTTGATCAGGGTGGTGGTTACATGGATATTTCCCATATTCAAAAGTTCATCAAGATATATTCTTAAGATTTATGCATGCAAATATGTGTAAGTATAAATCATTAAGACATAATGAAATGAAATAAACAGTTTGGCTCAGAGATGAGTCTTCAGTGGTATATCAAAAGTGCATTGTTGATCTAATTCAGTACAATTATTACTGACTTGAATAAAGATACAGAAAACCTTGTTATCAAATTTGTAGACATCACTGAAAGGATTAATTGGATAACATGATTTTTTAAAATGTCAATGACAGGATCCATGATCAAATTTAACAAGTTGACATTTAATGGGGATAAATGTAAAGTTCTGAAATTTAATAAGAGATATGGCTTAATAGTGACAAGTAGCATATTCTGAGGAAAATCATATGCTTTATCATTTTTAACTCCAGATAACAGAGCTATTTAAAATGAACAAAAATTGTGGGGAAAAAAAAGGTCATTATAACAACTATATTTTAGATTATAGTGTGGGATACTATATTCCATTTATTACAAGTGAAAAATAAAATTTTAGCATTAAACAGTCAGACTTGCAAGAGACTAAAGGTAATCTAAATTTTACCTTCTATTGCAATGTGTATATATAAATATATGTCATATATATGCATATATATGTATATACAGTACACATATATAATATATATACATGTGTATATAGATGTATATACCATTTTCGTATATATAACATAAATGTGTGTATATGTGTGTATGTGAATGTGAGTACATTTGTTTATATGAAAAATAAGCCTAGAGGGACAAAGAACTTTGTGAAATTTCCATGTTAAGAGGCGGAACAATAATTAGGCAACCCTAGGTTTCTTGCTCTTTATTTTACCATTTTCCTTGTGTGCTGGTGATTATTTCATTAATAGGAAAAACATAGCATATATAATTTATATTTTATCTCATGTATTTTCACATGTATGTGCTGTTTTTGGAAACAAATTTAAAAAGTAAATTTAGATCAGGAAACATAACTTTAAATTTTCTAAGACCCAGAAGCCCATGAAAAAATGGAACAGAGTATATTTTCCAACAGGTCATCAGTACATACATGTTTGTTAATTAATTATAAAAAAAGACACTAATGGTAAAAGATCTTTAAGAGACTTGAATGTCCTGGTTAGCCCTTCAGCTTTAAACACCTGGGTAAATTTTATTTTTGTAACTAAAAAAACAAAAAACAAAACAAAACAAAACAAAAAGCCACCTTTTCTTATTGTCAGAGGTTTTTTTTTTCTTTATTTTACAGACAAATATCACTATGACAATATTTGACTTTACCTTTAATTTTGAATTTAATGAATTTAAATACACAATAGCTGACAACCAATCTCTTTATATGGAAGTCCTTGAAAATGATTTCAAAGAATCTATTTTTTTCATACTTTATCTATGGGGAGGTAATGAAAATTGTTATTATATTAAATTGCAAATTCTTTTTCATTCCTAAAATTATATATTACCAAGTTACCATATGTCTTAAAATAGTTTATTTTTAATTCTACCCAAGAACTTAAATTCCCTGTCTGTTATGTTCACTACCATATCCTTATGTCTACAATAGTTCTTAGCATATGCTAAGTATTCTAAAAGAATCTGTTAAATGGAGGGTAAAGTTAAAAATTTTCATACTTTGAAATAAATTTCAAGATGGTTATTATAGTCTTTCTTTATTTTTTATCTTTATGTATAACATTTTTTACCAGTATAGTTTGTTGTTAATTTTTATCATGTTTTGGTTTGATTCTCATCCTGATTGACACTTTTATTTTACCTAATTCATGTTTATTTCCAGATATTAAAAATATGTTCTCATGTTAACAAACATTGCATTTAGTGTGTGTAAGTGCAAAGTAAATATGTGAAAAACTTGATAAGAACATGGATGTGGTTGAGAATGAGTGATTTAGTCCTTCCATTCTCTTTATTCTTTTTATTGCATCATCATCTGGTTGATTTGCTCACCAATTTTCCAAATACTAGTACAAAATATATCAGGAAACCTATTGTTTCCTCAGTGCTATGGTCTGATAGACCTGATCATTTAGATACAAACTCAGCATTCCAAAATTTCTGCAATATATATATAACACATAGGCAGAAGTTGACCCAATTGCAGTTACTGTCTATCCAATATCTTACACTCCTCTTCTGAGAAGAGACAAAAAAAGAAAAATATTTCAGTTCAATGATAATAAAGGAACATTTGTGCAAGAGATGGTAGTGGAAAGAATGCTTTATGGTTATAATGAATAGAATTTTTCAGAATTGAAAAAGCTTTCAAAAATAATGTAAATATAATGTAAATAGAAATATAATTTATAAACTCAGGGTCCTTTTTTATTATTCTTGTGAAGGCTGTTATTGTCTTCTTAAAACCTGCCCATTATGTATCTGCCCAAATTGCATGCAGCTCATCTTACACTGTTGTAAATTGTCTCTCATTTCTTCATGTGCATATCTTGTGTTCCTTAAAAGTTTATAACATTTCTCATGGCAAGACATGGTTCTTCCTATCTCCAAACCGGTTTTTATACAGCATATCACATTCACTGACTTACTTACCAGATGTTTGCTGTGATGTTACCATGTGCCAGGTGCTAGGAATAAAGTGGTAAACAAAATAAAGTTCCATCTGTCAAAGAAATACATTCCTGTGAGGCAAGGAAACTAATAATTATCTCATGTGTTTGATAGTTATAAATTCCATAAAGAAAACCAAAATTTGTTAAAAGGGCATAGAACATGATAACTGAATCATTTTTATAAAAGGATACTCATATAAATTTTCTGTAAGATGGGCATATTTAAGTCAAGATAAAGCTGTGTAGATACTTGGGAAAATGTACATGCATGATTACATGAATAGTGTGAATGTACATCATGTACAACCATAGAAATAAAAAGTTGTACCCCATTTGTGTACAATGAATCAAAATGAAGTCTGTAAAAATTTTAAAAAAACTCAAAAAAAGAACATTCCAGAGATAAAGAAAAAAATATGTAAAATACATACTGAAGAGTTTTGGTTTGCCTTAAGAACATGATGTCTGTGTTCCTAGAGATGGATGAGTGGAGGGATATCAGGTAGGAGAGGTCCCTGAGGATGTGGGTACCTCAGGAAGGTCATGGGAGGAGCTCTAACTTTACCTTGCATGAGACAGAAAATTATTAGATTTGGAATGGAGGGGTTAAAAACTATCCTACTGATTTTACTAACTTTTAAAATGTGTAACCATAGCCCCTAAGTGGAAAAAATACTCATGGGAAAGGAAGGACAGGAGAAAAAGTATAAACTGGGCAGATCAGTTAGAGGCCAGACATTGGGCCAGAATTGATGGTGGTTTTGATAACAAAACTAGAAGAGGTGAGAGATAGATATTGATTACATTTTGAATAAAGAATGAAAAGGACCAAAACTTCTTGGAAATAGATTAAATATGAAAGTAGTTGGGGATGAATTGGATGTGGAATATGAGAAAAAGATGATCAGGTAGTCCTGAGGTTTTTAGGCCAAGAAACAAAGAATGGAGGTGCTGTCCATTATATTACCATGGAAAAATACTCCAAGAGAACAATGTTCTACATAGAAAATCCAGAATTTATCATTTGTATTTTGTCTTTTCTACCCACGAGTATAGAAAGTAGGCAGTAGGATAAATGGATTTAGGATTTGGTGAAAAATTTGATTCAATATACAATGCTTAATATTTATGAAAAATAATGCTTATTTTTGTTGATTGTCTATTTCAATAATGAAAACACATTTTCTGATGCTTTTTGCAAAACCGAAATATTAAAGTCTTTGCTTTTTGGATACTTTTTTTGAGGGGGGCGCTGGTCTGATATCTCTGCTGAGATTCAAACAATTTTGTATCTGACTTAACCATTGTTGAAAAAGGAGCTGTTGGGAATCTTTCCACAAACAAATGGAGGAATTCATACCATATTTCATTTGAAACAGAATTCCAAAACTTATTGATGAATTGCTTTTTTATACTAATTACATTTTCTTTATTTCCATCCTCTGTCACTGTGCCAGAGGGAAATTATATTGGTCTTAAAGGATTTGTTCTTCAAATGGCCATGTAGGTCACAACAAGAAAACTGACTTAGTTGGTAGCAAATTTATTATCTAATGATTCGTCCCCAGTGTCTTTCTGGTGACTATATTTAAAATCATTGGTCTATAATTACTATGCTTTATGCATATGCATGCACATGTAATATATTTCATTTATAGTCTTTAGACACATTTTTCATTCAAATATACAAAAAGCAGTGTTATTTAAAGACTCTATGATAGCATAGAGCAATTCTTCAAATATCCTTAATCCCATTTGTACAATGAGAGTTTGAAATATGAGGTGGTTGTAGTTGATATTTGGGAAGCTATTTAGCACCTCAGAAGGAATAATTGAATGATAAGGCTTTACACATTTTGAGTGGCATTATGCTTTAAATACCCTTGATAGCATTAAAATGCCTTTTTCTTCCTTTGTCTCTCTCCTTTGAGACATTGTTGAGTTTGCTATCTCAATAATGTTCTTTTTATAGTTAGTGGACTCAGACACAGATATGGTTGTGAAGAGAAAAATTATGGTCCACATGGTTTGATATCACACTTGCAAATTCATGGGGGAAAAGGATTTATTGTGTTTAAATGAATAGGAAAACAAAGAAAAATAAAGAATGTGATAGGTCATTTCCCCAAATATTTCAGTCAATACATGATAAAAATCTTTTGGCTAAAATATAGTTCTTTCATGTTATTTTCTGTACCTTTCTTGCTATATAATTTTGTAAATTATCCTGAAGAATATTTACATTCTAGCATACCCAGGATGATAACCCTAAAGATACTAATGCTGTAGGATCCTAATGCTTATATTGATATTTTTTATAGTGTATGGGTATGTGTTTTCTCTCTCTTATTCATAGAAAATGATACCATCTATTGGACAGACATGGGCTTCAATAAAATCAGCCGGGCTAAAAGAGATCAGACTTGGAAAGAAGATATCATTACCAATGGCTTGGGAAGAGTGGAAGGAATAGCTATTGACTGGATTGCTGGTATAATCTATGGCTTTTTCTCTTTGCATTTTATATTTGCTCTGTTAGGGACTCAATCTGATTCATAAAAATTCTGTTTCTGACTCTTAACATTTTTTTTATGCTTCTAGCCATAGGGGTAAATAGTGTCTTTTACTTTTGGTTCCACTCTTTCTAATGCTATTGAGCCTTTGAATAAGTGTTTTTGTGTTGAAGGAGATTATCTAGTGCAAACTTTGCCCAAATCTCCAGAGAGATTTATAAGGCAGGTAAACAAAAATGTTAGTTCTCTTTTGCCTGAATTCTGTCTGAAGTTAAAATAGATTCCTTTGATGGGTGGGGAAAGTTTCAACATATTTTTAACATATAAATAGATAGTTGTATGGTTTAATAAGAGACATGTGAAATTAGAATTGTGAGTTTTTGAATATTAGTGTATTAACAGCCTTCCGTTTAGAAAGTAATGATAAAAGAGTAGAAACATAATAATGTCTTAATTGTTAAGTGAAGGTTCAGAAATTTAATTTGAGTAATAACTAATAAATTATTTCCTATCTAACTACTGTATTATAAACTGTATTTTGTATTTCTCACAGGTAACATATATTGGACAGATCATGGCTTTAACTTAATTGAAGTTGCAAGACTCAATGGTTCTTTCCGTTACGTAATTATTTCTCAAGGCCTGGATCAACCAAGATCTATAGCTGTGCACCCAGAGAAAGGGTAATCTTAAAATCTATATTTATCTTCTGAGTCTTAAGTGGGTTTTCTTGAATTTTATTGGGAAAAATAGAAGACAATTGTATTAATATTTAGTTTTATTAATAATACCTAAAAAAAACTAAAAATATCTTAAGGAGAAAATAAAGTTTATTTTTACTTTGCTTATACATATTTTAGCACATATTTGGTGAAGTCATTATGTGGTTATTTTATGTGTTAATCCAAATAAGAACATCAGTGTATTTCTAGGTTCTCAATTTAGAGTTCTGGACTCTTTTTATAATTAGACATTCAATTATTTATTGAATGAGTGAAATAATAATTTAACAACCTAGTTCTCCAGTATTTTTGAAATTCCAGTATCTATTTATGTGTCTATGATTATCAAACGAACATTTTCATTCAAGCTTTTTGTTTCATTTATTCTTTCTTTTTCTTTTCTTTTTGTGTGTTTTTTTTTGTTTTTTTTTTTTGTTTTTTTTTTTTTTTTGGTTTTGGTTTTGGTGTTTGCTTATTTTATTTTGAGTTCTAGATAAATATATCTACCTGTCCATTTGGAAAATTCATGGGAACCCAAACTGTACACACACACACACATACACACACACACAAAATCGAAGTGCAATCTACCTCCACATTTCGCTGTTTTTTATTTTCCTTCTAAATAGTTCTACTTTCAATCTACTACCCTATGTCTTACTGCTTCCACCCTATTTGCATTTGTTGTTATCTTGCACATCTGCAATAAGTTCCCATTTGTTCTCCTACTCTCAATGAAGGCTAAAGGAATCTTTTTAACATAAATTTTCTTACCTAAGTCTAATTTAACATAAATTTTCTTACCTTTCAAGGAATTCCCATTGCCTTCTTGTAAAGTCCAAAAGCACTGTTATGATCCTTCAACCAGAACCTGTGCAAATTTTTCATTTCAAACACCCTCTATTGCATTTTTATATTCTCAATCCATCATTGTTGTGATGTGTGGACTTTGGTTAATTTTTCAAATATTTCTTAATCTCTTTCATTTCTAGGCTACATACAACCTCTTCCCTTTATTCACAATGTTCTTCCTATTCCTACTTTGCTAAAGATTTTTACCATTTTGTGCCTTTGGAAATAGGTTAGATTATTCTATGACCCCATAGCACCTACAACTTTTATGTATGCAAGTTCTGTGCACTAATATTTGCTCATTTATTTATATTTATTTGCCTAGTGGCTGTGTATTTCACTAAGCTGGGAAATGCTTCTATTATTTATTATTATACTTTAACTCCAGGAGAACAGCCATGTGTGTTTGATGTATTTATCTATCCTCAGGGCTTAGTACAAGTGACTGTTAAAGAATAAGTAGCTTATTATAACTACATTTCTCTTAAACAATAATGTAAGACTTTACCCCAATTTAAAGCTCAATATTATTTCTCACACTCCTCAAACTGTGTTTCTTGTATAGTTAGTGTGGCATCCCTTGAGTTTTGTTTTTCTTTTTTTTTTTTTTTTTTTTTTTTGACACTGAGGATTTAACCCAGAGTTATTTTACCACTTATCCACATTCCCAGTCGTTTTTATTTTGGATGTTGAGAAAGGGTCCCACTAAGTTGCCGAGGGTCTGGCAAAATTTCTGAGGCTGACCTGGAACTTTGATCCTCCTACCTCAGCCTCCTGACTTGCTGGGACTATAGGTGTGCTTCACTGTACTGGCCATTTAAGAATTCATTTTTAAGAGAAGATATTTTTATGTAAATGGGACTCCTGTATCTTTTGGAATGAAAGTAAATTGACTCTATGGTTGTAAAAAAAAAAAGTGCAGTAGATAAATAAACATTAAAAACACTGATTTAGAGTAAAGTCATTTATATAAAACATCAAATCAACTTTCATGAAAATATGCAACCTTCTATATTATATGTGGTGTGTACTTTTTCCAATATTTATCACTTGTTTTACTTTCTTTGTAAATGCTGCACAATTAATGTTAATACTGTAGGGTAGAAAAACAAAGAAGGTTATTGTAGAAAAATGTCATGAAATTTGCCATACTTTATGCTAAAACTAAGATTATAACTTAAAAATTTAAAGTGCATTCATTGGGAATGCTATTGGATGCAAGTAATAATTTAGCTAGAGCATGTAGAGCTCTTTTTCATGAATAAATGAAGTCTCAAATTAAATGGTTGCTGATAGCATTTCATCTCATCGACTATCTTTTTATGTTTTTTAACCACTGTCTTTACTAGCCAGTGTTTTTTGCTTTTGCTTGGTGTTACTGCCCCCTTGTTATAGCATTTAGATGTACTGTCATGCAGCATGTCTGTGTTTAAGGAAGGAGGAGAGTAGGATAAAATATCTTCTTGCTAAACTCTTTTGCTTCATTTGGGAGGAGAAAGACATTATTATTAACCACTTTGTTTTTTCTCAGCCAGAAGTGAATTGCATGCTCATCTTCAGATGAGTCAATAGCCAAAGGAAGGTATTATCTTGATATATTTTGATATGTTATGATCCATCATCTGGGTCTGGGGTAATGTCCTAGACCAAGCAACTTACATTGGAAGCCTCACTAACTCAGTTTCTATTGTGAGGAAAGCTCTTGAGGGGATGAAATTCAGGGAGACATTAGGAAGCAAAATAAAATCAACTTGTCTTGCTTGTTCTGTTTCATTGGTCATCCCAACGCACTCTAGTTTGTTCACCTTTGTTCTTTTTCACTGACTTTTTGATGGTGGAGCTTCTCAAGCCTCTATTGTTGGTGCAGTTCCCTTCTTGTTAGTTTCATCTCCCCTAAATGTTAAGGATTCCAAAATGTATGTGCATCTAGACTGGACCTTACTCCTGATCTCTGGATTTTTATGTTCACTTGTATATTCAGTGTTTTCATTTAGAGACCAGTAGCAGATTTTATTTTTCAGATCACTACAGTAATATTCAGCATTCTGCATGCTTGTTCTTTTATGTTATGACAACGGTGGTTGAGCCCTTTTTCCATACCCTTGAATCTGAGTGAGACTGTGATTGTGGTAGACATGATAGTGTAATCTCTGTATCATTCAAGGAGAGAAAACCTCTACCTGGTTCTCTAGGGGTGCTTTTAGAAGCTGCACTCGGCTATGAGAAAATTGAGAAGCATCATGAAGAAGCCACATAAAAGTTTTCCAATCAGTGACCCTAGTAGGCCCCAGCTGACAGCCAGCATCAATTATCAGGTGTTCCAAGTGAGAGAACCTTCAAATGACTTCAGAACTGAGCTGCTATGTTACTCTAGCCTTGAGGTCACCACAAATGAGGTGAAAAAGTGATGAATTACTCCTGCAGAGCTCCCAAAATTGCAAACTCATTATCAATTAATTGATGTTGTTTACACCTTTAATTTGAGGGTAGTTTACAGCTGGAATAAAATACAGCAGAAGTCTTGACCTTTTCGTTTCAAAAAGTAAACTGAATCATTCTCTAAATTGTAACTTCTCCATTAGTTGATAATTCTATTGTTTCCTTTACTCAGGCCAAAATATTTGGTGTGTCTCTAATATACCAACAGATTCTATCATCTTTGACTTCTAAATGCATCTCTACATACTCTTCCTATTTATCTTGGTGTGACCCTACTCTGAGCTGTAATCATCTCTTGCCAGGGTTTCTGAATTGTGTGTCCCCATTTTCTTTTTTTTTTTTTTTTTTTAATTTACTTATTGATTCATTGAACACAAATGGAGTACAGCTATTGTTTCACTGGTTGTACACAAAGTAGAGTCACACCATCTGTGCATTCATGCATGTACACAGGGCAATGGTATCTGTCACACATTGTTATTAATTTTACCCCCCACCCACCCCCACCCCTCCCTTCCCTCTATGCTAGCTATCTTTCCTCCATTCTTGCCATCTTTCCCCCCCACATTATGCATCATCATTCATATATCAGAGAGACCATTCGGCTTTTGGATTTTTGGGATTGGCTGATCTCACTTAGCATAAGAGTTTCCAACATCATCCATTTACCTACAAATACCATAATTTTATTCTTCTTTATGGCTGAGTAATATTCCATTGTGTATATATACCACAGTTTCTTTATCCATTCATCTACTGAAGGGCATCTAGGTTGATTCCATAATCTAGCTATTGTGAATTGAGCAGCTATGAACATTGATGTGGCTGCATCACTGAGGCAATCTGATTTTAAGTCCTTTGGGTATAAGCCAAGGAGTGGGATAGCAGGGTCAAATGGTGGATCCATTCCAAGTTTTCTAAGGAATCTCCACACTGCTTTCCAGAGTGGCTGCACCAACTTGCACTCCCACCAGCAATGTATGAGTGTACCCTTTTCCCCACATCCTCGCCAACACCTGTTGTTGCCTGTGTTCTTGATAAAAGACATTCTAATTGGGGTAAGATGAAATCTTAAGGTGGTTTTGATTTGCATTTCTCTTATAACGAGTGATGTTGAACATTTTTTCATAAATCTGTTGATTGCTTGTAGATCTTCCTCTGTAAAGTGTCTGTTCATTTCCTTGGCCCATTTATTGATTGGGTTATTGGTGTTCGTGGTGTAAAGATTTTTGAGTACTTGGTAGATTCTGGAGATTAGTGCTCTGTCCGAAGTGTGTGTGGCAAAGATTTTCTCCCACTCTGAAGGCTCTCTCTTCACATTGCTGATTGTTTCCTTTGCTGAGAAGAAGCTTTTTAGTTTCACTCTATCCCAATCATTGATTCGTGCTTTTATTTCTTGCGCTTTGGGAGTCATGTTAAGGAAATCTGGTCCTAGGCCAACATGATGAAGATTTGGACCCATTTTCTCTTCTATTAGGTGCAGAGTCTCTGGTCTGATTTCTAGGTCCTTGATCCACTTTGAGTTGAGTTTTGTACAGGGTGAGAGATATGGGTTTAGTTTCATTTTGCTGCATATGGATTTCCAGTTTTCCCAGCACCATTTGTTGAAGAGGCTGTCTTTTCTCCATTGCATGTTTTTGCCTCCTTTCTCAAGTATGAGATACCTGTACTTATTTGGGTTTGTCTCTGTGTCCTCTATTCTGTACCATTGATCTACCTGCCTATTTTGGTACCAATACCATGCTGTTTTTGTCACTATTGCTCTGTAGTATAGTTGGAGGTCTGGTATTGTGAAACCCCCTGCTTCGCTCTTCTTGCTAAGGGTTGCTTTAGCAATTCTGGGTCTCTTATTCCTCCATATGAATTTCATGATTGCTTGCTCTATTTCTATGAGGTCCATCATTGGGATTTTAATTGGAATTGCATTGAATTTGTATAGCACTTTTGGAAGTATGGCCATTTTGACAATATTAATTCTGCCTATCCAAGAACATGGAAGATCTTTCCATCTTCTCAGATGCTCTTTAACTTCTTTCTTTAGTGTTCTGTAGTTCTCAGTGTAGAGGTCTTTCACATCTTTTGTTAGATTGATTCCCAAGTATTTTATTTTTTTTTGAGGTTAGTGTGAATACCCTTACATTCCTACTGTCTCTTCATCATGTTTGAGAATAATGATCCTCCTAGTAGCTTATACCATTTTTTTTTTTGCTCAAAATTCACCAGTATATCCCCTTTCATCCCATTTTAAATCTCACATCCAACCTAAAGTGAATCATTCTTTTCCATTTAGAGGAAAAGAAATTGAATAACCAATTTTTAAATACATTACTCTGTCACTAAATTGATATATGGGAGAGTTAGTTTTCTCTAAATTCCAAAACTTAAAATATATACAATGTATATATGTATGTATGCATAATACATGTAGCCTCTCTCTTCATATATATATACATAACTTTATATATAGAGAGATATAGTTTAAGTATTACATAATCTAATAAAAGCATCAAACATATAAAAATAGTATTAATAGTTTTCAGATAAAATCATACTGACTTCTTAAAGATTAAAACTATAAGAGAAAGAGAATAAATAATAATAGATATATGAAAAAAAAATGTAGGCAGTAGTACATTCAAAAGCCTTGGACTGAGTCTGGATTTCCCACATATTCTCTTACCTTCCCCTGCATTCCCATAGATTCATACCACTGCATACTAAGAGGGAAGGGATTCTAATTTTGTTCAATTCTGACATTGAAACATGTAATTTGATTGAATGCCTACATCACACCTATGAACTTGAAAATCGAAATATTATATTACAGTGTGATGTGTTCTTAAAATGTCTTTAAATTATAATTGAAAATTAAGACATAAATCATTGCAGCTTAAATAGAGAAAATTTGATTAACTGCTTAACATGAATGATTATTCTAATGGCAAGAACAAATAAAATTTGAGTGTTATGTGAACATCTAGATACCCAGAAAATGGATGTTTTTTTTTCCCAATAAAGAAAATTTTCCCGTGATAAAGTCCAACACTTTATTTGTATTGGTAGAATCTCTTATGCCTGGCCTATTAGATTTTCAGGTAGTTCAATTTAAGAAGCCTCTTCCTGATACTTGTCAATCTGTAGTTTTCTTTTTCACTTCTTATTCAAGTATACACACTCAAGTTGATATCCTGGACCTTCCTTTTCTTAAGCATCTCATCTCTTCTCATCCATCTTAAGTACATGGCTATATCTACTTCCTTCTTGGCAGATTGAGAATATCAGGGAAAGGAAGCTACAAATATGTCACTTTTTTGTAAGTTTATTCAATGAATATGTATTGAGTACTGGGCACTATAAACCAGGACATTTCAGCATCCCTCTATGTCCTCCTCAGCCTTCAGTTCAGTACATTGTAACAAAATGGTAGTACATATGAAAGCTACTGTTAGGTACTGAATAAGGTGTTGCTTAAGTAGGAAGTTTAAACTCATAAAACATTTCCTTAGAGTAAGTTTCATTTTTGGAAATAAGACTTATTTTTAGGCATAGTAAGACTAATCTCATGAAAACTTAATCATATACAAATTTCATGTTGGAGCAATAATTAAAAGAACACTATAAAATTACCTTGCTTTCTTTGAAGTCATAGCATATGCTTAGATTAGGTACTTAAAGTGAGGGTAGTAGCTTTAATGTTAGTGTTAGTAGAGACTTTGTGGGGGAGAGTTAAAGGAGAGTTTCCTGAGATAATATTTATCAATAATAAAAAGTGGCAAGGCAAAAGCCATTTGTAAAAATGTAGGTACATGAGATGCAGGTAAGAAAGCATAGGTGATATGACTGGAAGATAACTAGGGGCCATAAAATACCCTTTAGATAATAATTTTTAAAGAAGTTGTAGCATTTGTTAAAGTTGAAAATTCTCAGGAATGATTGATTTATCATCCTTGTGGAAGATGAGGATGAGTTCTTTCTCTGCCCTCAAGCCTAGTAGTGGAGAGTTAAGAGCAAATTTGTAGAGTCATGAATAAAGAGATAAGAGCAGTAAGGGAAACATCAAGCCCCTTTTTCTTTGCACATCCCCAGTCCAAGAGGACCACTGTGTTTTTGTTTTGGTACTGGGGATTGAACTCAAGGATGGTCAACTGGACTACACCTCTGGTCATTTTTTTTATTTGAAACATGGTCTCACTAAGTTGCTTAGAGTCTTACTAAATTGCAATCCTCCCACCACAGACGGGCTTCTGAGTCTCTGGATATTACAGGCAGTTCCACCATGTCCAACTCCAGGAGGAGTGCTATAGTTTGGATATGAAATCAAGACTTGAAGGTCAAGCCATCAATACAAGGTCCCTGGCAGAACAGTTTCCAAAAGTGGAGCTCTTAGGAAGTAATTCGATCATGAGGGTTCTGACCTTAGCAGTGGATTCACTGAAGGATGCAAAACTCCATGGCATTATTAGGATGTGGTAGAATTTCTAGGAGGTGGGGTTTAGGTGGAGAAAGTTGATCTCTGGAGGTGTGCCCTGCATGGGTTTTTCTTGTCCCAAGTTGCTTCCTCTTTCTTTCTTCCTCTCTTTGCTTCCTGGTTACCATGAGGTGAGCATCTCTGCTCAACAACACACTCTCCACCATGATGTGCTACCACTCTACAAAGCAATGGAGTCAGTCACACATGGACTGAAACCTCTGAAACTGTAAGCCAAAAATATGTTTCCTCCTTTTAAGTTGTGTTTCTCAGGCATGTGTCACAGCAACAAAAAGCTGACTAACACAAGGAGTCCGAACAAGTTGGAGAAAAGGAAGAGAATTTTTAAATGAATGTAAGATATAAGTTTGCTCTTAGAAAGACTGTCTTTTATGCTTGAACATTACTCTTAATTAAAAACATGATACTGTTCATTTATTAGCAATTGACTTGGAAGTTTTGGGACCTTCCTGAAATAGCCACTTCTAAAGAAGAGATTCAGTAGAGCAAAGATGCAACCTGGAGTTGGATAAATAAAAGTTCAGTTCATGTTTATTCCAACAGAGTAAAGATTCTGCACTAAACCATAATAGTGGATGAGATTATCCAAAAATGATTCGAGAAAAAAGAAACCCAAGGATAAAAATGAATGGTTATATTTAGAGAATGAAATGCTTAGGAGAGAAGGAAAATAAGTCAACAATAAGGCAAAAGTCTGGGAGAATGAGCCATTTTGAGTCCTTAGGAAATTGATGCTTGATAAGTACTCCAAGGAAGAGAGTTTAGAAGAGGGAGCTGGTTTTAGAAGTCAGAAGAAATAAAAGCAAAAAACAGAATATGCAATTGGCGATTATGATGATGTTTCCCATTGTTATCAATTTCAGGAGACTGGTAGTAAGGTCAGAACTTAAAGAATTAATGAATCAATGATAATTAGAAGGTGGAAGTAAGATACACAGGCTACATGGGTATAAACTCAGCCAATAAGAGAGGAAAATGGAGAGGTAAATGGAGAAGATCATAGATTATTAACTTTTTGTTAGTATGAGGGTGGGCACTGCACATGTTCACAGAGATAATAGAAAGAGCTGTGAAAGGAAGAGCATGAGAATGAATATCAAAGAAGAGAGAATTTCCAAGGAGTTCAGGAGGAAACTTGACAAGGAAGATGCAATACAGTGGAGCAGGATGGGTCAGAGACAGAATGTTGTTACACAAAATTTGTACCTGACATTAAGTATTTCCAGAAACAGATCCTACAGAGAGAATTCAATTCATAAAGTGAAAGAAACAGGGTAGGAAAGAGAAAGAGATGGAGCAAATGTTCAATTTTGAGCCAAGTCTGGGCCACAGACTGATTTCTTAGAGAGCTCTGGAGTATAAATATCTCAAAGTAAGGAAATTTGACTTCCACACTCCCAACTTGTTCAATAGATAAGGATCACTTGTGAACACATAATCCCAAGAGAGGTGGTGGTCACCACTTGTGGGAAAAGAGATTCTAGTGGTCCAAAGATAGTCCTCTAGAGAAAATCTTTGGAAGGATAAAGAACCTGCGCCCTGGAGTGCTTGGAAATGGTGCTCAACCTCTCAAGGTTTTACATGTGGTACTGACAGTGTGCACAATAATTTGAAACCCTGGCTTGGAATTTGTAACTTTTGAGATACTTTGATATATATTTTTTTTTAATGCCTTTTTCATTTTAGGTTTTTGGGAGGGTTAAATGAAGTTAATACTAATTACCATCTATTTCTTCTTTTGAGATGGAGTGAAAGAAGAAATGCAATATGGATATAGAATTTGTTTTAGCGATTAAATTGGTAAAATTGAAGAAACTTATAGCCAATAGTACAAATAAGTAAGTTTTGCAGTACTAATTAAATAGATAAATTTTGCTGAAACTATTATGATGAATACTTTCCACAATAATGAATAGTTCCCAAGCAACATGAAGTCAACTGCAATGTTTTTCAGCGATCTAACCAGGATGGTTACATGACCTTCAGTAATAATGCTTGAAGACCTAGTGGTAACATAAATTAGACAAAAATAAGAAGGAAGTGACAGATTAAAAGTTGAACATTATAATGGCTTAGCTACCAATCACTGGATAGGAGATGGGATCTGCAAGTTATGATGGAATAGTGAGAAATCAAGAACAGAAGAACTATGTAAGATCAAAGAGGGAAGTTCAGTAGGTATGAATATGATTTCTGAGTTTGTGAAATTGGAAATAGACTATTTTCACTTGACTCTTAGAATTAGTTTGTGACCTTGCTTTTGTAAAACAGAGGCAAAAGAAAGATGTTGGTTTCTGGTGCAATAAATATGAGAAAGTATGAATAGGAATGATTATAGAATCATCACCATGAGTCCTGTGGTTTCTATGTGTGTTCACAGAGTAAGGGCAAGATGGAAAAGCTATCATTCAATGGTGAAGCAATTAAATAAGTTTGGTGAGTAATTGTGGTAGAGTGATAATATAGTGGTATGGGAATAAAATTAGTAAATTCATGGTGATAATATTTGAGTAAGTATACCCAAGAGAATAATTTTATTCTCAATTAAATTAACTTCTCCACTTTTATCCTGGATACAATGTCATCTCCTCTGCTGGATGTCTTATGCAAAAACTATTTTCTTCTATCTTACCTTCTTTAAGCATTCTTTCCATTGAAGCTTTTTCTTTTTCATTTCAAATATACTTATGTCACTTTTGTTTGAACAAAAAAATTTCCAATGTCTTATTGCTTACCTTGGGTTTACTTCTTGGAGTCTCAGAATATGTGATCTCTCCCCATTGACTTGTCATCAAATTCCTGAAGTAGGTTTTCCTCTTCTGTTTATCCAGAAATTTCTAAATTTATTTGTAACCAAATATAGAGGTTTTTTTTTAAGGTTTTGCATGACTTCAACATTTTCATTCATTGACAATCCATCCCAGAATTTCTGGTTCTTTCTTTCTTTTTTTTTTTTTTAATTTGGATAACCTTTCTAGCCCTGAGTTTTCTGGTTCACTCTGGTCTGATCCATATAACTTCTGTGAGAATTGTTGTTGATTGTCCTCATTTCAGACTTTGTATGTTATTCCCTCTCACTCTTTTTATCTTTTGTTTTTCAGTGATCTGATTCTGTGTTTTCTGAGTCTTTGCATGTACAGTAAGATATACTAATCATATGCAAAATAAAATCAAATCTAATTTTTATTCCTTTATATCCAGTTTCCTTTAGAATGATATCTTTGAATTTCTGTCACTAAAACTTAACATGTTACCCTATCTCTCATCTACTGACTTACTTTCTTAAACACCACGATTACTTTTGTGCTGTCATATAAAAAATTAAAACTTTAAATGTTCTCTTATTTGATTATTGATGAAATCACTCATTTTGTCAGTCAGCAAGTCCTGCCTTTTCTGCTCTTTGGATGGCATTGTGGCTACAGGTTCACCACTGAATCAGGAGAAAGATGTCAGCAAATATTTAGATCCCTAAAACAAGACTTATTTGTTGCCCCACAAAACAAGAAATCTTTGTTTGACATTTTAAAAATAATTTAAATATTATTTATCTATATACTTTTACATCTTCTTTAAAACATTTCTTAAACAATAATTAGGCCACATGGATAAATATTTTTCCAGATTTATAGTTAAGAAGAGACATTAGACATATTTAAAGTTAACTTTCTTTACAGGAAATATTTATTACAACTTGGAGATATTATTGGAATTTGTGACACTATTTTTTTTGTCCATATATTTATTGACTTGACTTCAGAGGAAAAAAGGCTTAAAAATGAAAACTATATGTAAAGTTATTCAAAAATTGACTTCCACATAATAGTACATAGAAATTTAAGTGTCAAAATTCATATTAAAGAAGTTAAACATAACATTTTAATGTTCTGTCTGAAGTTAAATTGCAACAGGTGGTATTGCCAAGGGAACAGGTGACCCATAATGGAGCAAATTAGCTGAATCGAAGATATAAATGTGCCTTGAAAATTGGGCATAAAGCCTGTTTTTTAACAATAGAGACTTGAGGTCTTTTAAAATGTAGCCAAATGCAAAATAGAATCTATTTATGAATTTATTTCAGCTTGAAAATCAGTTTCTCCCCTCCATTGACTTTCCTTTCTACTTTTCTTAATTTGGCATCCTTTTTGAACACTGAATGTGATAATTATCTTTATGCTAAGAAAGCATTTTCTCCTAAGAACAAAAAATTACAGGAAGTCATAGTATGATATTGACAAATTTGGTTAACTTCCTGTGATATAATCGCTAAGTGAAACACATACTGTGTGGATTTCTTGAATTTATATTTCTGTGACTATAAATGAGCTGTTGATAGGCTTTTATTTCCATGGCAAAGATTCAGATTGAATTAAATGGTATCTTGGTATTCAACAAGTACATATTGTCAAATGGACTTTCATTGATTATACATATGCTTTTACAATATCCTCAGCTACATGCAGAAGGCCTTTGTTGACAGTTTGATATCAGTTGAGGTAGAGCCTAACATAATTTAATACCATCTCTTAGAGTACATCTTAAGGCAAGGCAACACCTATAAAAAAAGGAATAAATTTTATTTGCAGTATTAATAATGGTGGGATCAAGGTGCCATCACAGAATATTAAGATACTGTGATAGTCAAATTACCCAGGTCCACCATGCTTCAGATCAGAACAACTCTTTTTTTCCCTTCATATGTCTCTGGGAAAAAAGAATACGAACAAGTTATAACAACAAATGGAATAAAAGTACACCACTCTTTTCTGCTAGGAATTTTTAAAAAAAGACTTCACAGTTGCCTTCTTTCAAAGCTAGTTAGGTCTTTACTCACTTTTTTTTTTTTTTAACCACATGCTTCATCCACATCCATTAACTCTAAACATGAATCTTGACTCTTACCTTTCCTGCTACAGGAGAGAAGGTTAGAAGAGATCAGGAAGCCATGGGCATCACTGAGATTATGCAGCTGGTGGAGGAGAGAGGCCAGAATGTTCAGGCCTCTGAACTGCCAAGAGTGCCCAAGGGCCAGTCCACTGAAGTCATATTGAATGGAAGCCAGGGACAGTCACACATACCTATCCCTAGTTTCTTAAGACATCTGAACAATAAAAATGGGGTATAAGTATAAAAGAAAAGTTTAAAAGATTTCTTTCCCTTTTTGTTTATAGAAACTGCCTTAGTTTCAGTGTGTAATATAAAAGGTAGAATGGACGTGATTGATGGAAAGATAGGTTGCACTTTATGAAACAAATTAAAAAATTGTTCAGAATAATTTAATAATTATAAGTTAGCTCATAGTTCTAGGAGGCTAGATGTTAAATATTTGGAAACTTCAGAGATTATCATGAAACATCAAACACTACATATTGAAGATACCTGAGAGGCATAAAATAGAATCATTCATTCAAGAAAATTGTAGCTAAAAATTTGAAAAGCAAACTAAAATCATACATATGTGTTTGTTTAAATGAGAGGACAAACAATGAAGCAGGGTGTAAATACATAACTAAAATAAGGAAATAACTATAATATACGGTGATCAGCTTAATGTATTATGAGATTACAGATGCCAAAGCAATTTTTCTTTGTGAAGAATTTTCGGTATTTCTCCATTGCAGCTGTCCATACTCATTATAATCGTTCCATGTAACTACTCAAGATTGTAAAGTAGGGGATAATGGAGTCTAACAGCTTAAAAATAATATATCTAGGGAAGGAACCACAGAACAAATGATAATTTATAAATATTTTCTAAGCTAAGAAATAAATTACATCCAAAATGGTCTATATCTTTACTTTGGCTCAAAAATAAAATTCCTTTCTAAAATTGTTATATAAAGGACAACTTTTATCATCATAGGTCTTCAACATTCTCATTGTTGAAGCTCCTACTTTCATGACTTACAAAGGTTTTCAGTTAGATATTTTTAAGAATTTCTGTCAGCATTTTCTCTTGTGGTTCTTTATTTAGCCCATTTATGTCTGTTACTAAGCAGTGAACTTCATGAGGGTCTTAACTCCAATTTATTTACGTCCTGGCACATACTAGGTACCTAACTAAATGTCTGTTCATTAATTATTTGATTATAATAAAATAATAAATCTGAGAATCAACCACAAATTTAACAAAAAAGCTTGAAAAGTCGTGTACAAGTATGTGCTGGTTCTGTCTCGCTTCTTTTTTCTAGTCACAGGGTTCAACTCTCTGTGGTTGAGTTATTTTTACATCGCAAGATTCTTTAAACAATTGCACTATATTTAGGACTTGAAGATTGATTTGGAATTGATGTGTAATACTTTCTCAAAACAAAACTGCACAAAAATGAAGAAAAAGTAAATGTTAAGAAGCCCTCAAGAATAGTGAAAGCTGTGTATTGCATCTTATACTTCACAGGGGATGATGGATGTTAATTCATGTGTTCATGAAATATATTCAGACTTTTAAATATTATATAACTTGGTGGAACCAAGAGGATGGAGAAATGGACATGTTGACCAACAAGGCATTTAGTTATTATGGATTTTAAATGATTCTAGGAAATCTGCAAGGGATGTAAAATTATATGCATTTTTTTTTTTTTTTTTTTTTTGTCAAATGAGATGTTCATGCTCATGTAAAGGCTACACACTATTTTTGTTCTGTAGGAGTTTTTTTTTTTCCCTTTCTGTAGATATGGGAACCCACTGTTGGCCCCCACTCCAAGAAAAGACACAATAGTATTCTTGATTCTAGTCTTGACCAAGGAAAATTACATAAGAGAATTCAGCAATCTTCATTTTTGTGCCAGCATAGAAATTTTTTGTTACCTCTGGGTTTTCTTTTCTTTTTTTAGTGTATCTGACAAAGTATCTAAATCATGTTTACTTAGAGGAGGCAGAGAAGAAAGGAATGACAAGTTTATGATAAAAATTACAACCATGATCTGAACTCCAGGGAAACAGTTTAGCAAAGAAGAAAATCTTAAATTCAAAGAAACTGACTGATTCAAATTAGTTCCTTTTCACTACTGTTCACATTCAACTGCATAAGAATCATATTGAATACTCTTTTTTCAGCAACATAGACTTATTCATTCTCCTGTTTCTTCTCTTTCTTATCCTTGCCCCACCAAAATTAGAACTTTGTTTACCAATGTTACCCTTATTTCTCAAAAATACTTTTGTCATTATTCCAGGTCATTTATAATAATTTGAATATACATTTGCCAACTTGAATACATGTAACTGTAGCAGAAAACAATAATTTTTCCTTACAAGTATACCTGCATATAAACTAATTCAATCACCATCAAAATTGTCATAGAAATAATGGATTCAAATCTGGGCCTAATGAGTATATGCTAAGTCTTTGGGGAACCACAATGCTGCCATGTGAGGTTTTTTTTATCTTTACATAAGTAACAGTGTTTTATTAGTAAATGACACATGATATATTCTTTCTACTTTTGTCCTACTAAAAAACTTGTGCATCTAATATAGACAATAGTGATATTAGTATTATGTTGATTTCAAATAGTATTTCTATAATTTTTCAAAACTACTTTTGTTTGTCCTTTTTAAAATTTTTTGTGTTCGAATTCTGGAAGTGCAAGATTATGTAACAAAAAACGAACTTTTCAGATTGCTTTAGCAGTTATTTATTATCCAGAGAAAAGATTACATAGCATTAGATTTTGAGAATTTTGAGAATTTCTGAGTTTGGAGTAGTATTTTCATGTCTAAGTTTACAAATCCAACATTCTAAAGTCAATTTTCTTGGTCATATCATACAATCCAACAAATACTTCAGGATTATAAAATATGAATTCCAATGTAGGCAGTATTTCCATTGAATCTCAAGAGTCAGTGAGAAGAATTTGCATTTCTTCCTAATGCTCAAGATAATATTTAGATACCAAGAATCTATGCTGATTAAAGTTATCTCAAGTGCATATTTGTAAATTACTATCTTAATTTTAAATGTCTCCTTGAAATTTTACAAGTTTGGAGAATGTTGTTTCTCTAAATTTGGTTTGTAATTCCTTAAGATTCTCAACCTGCTAATTCTATTCAATTCTTTACTTTCAGTTTTGGTTGAAGGAATATTTAAACTATTCTGTCTGATGTTTAGAAAATATTGCTTAATTTTGGTAGTTTTAAAATATTTTGATATCAATAAATTGATAAATTATTTAACCACAAAAGTGATTTCCAAACAGGCAGATTTGCTCAAAGAGAAAATTTGCATAAATTTGTTTCATTTCAAATAATTTGTTTATTTTAAATAATTTGTTTTTATAAATTTTATTGATGTTAACTTAAGCCTCCTGCATGGAATCACTACAAATTTAAAAGGAATAGACCCTTCCTGGGTAAAAGATATTTGTTTCTCAATACTAAGAAAATTTTCATGTTTTTTTTTTCTCTTTTCAAGTATGAAGATCTCTTGTTATAATTCTAATATCACAGGAGAAATAACATTAGGTATAAGATTATTATAAATTGTTGAGATGTTGTATTAGAAGGAGGCACCGGCCTGGGCTAGGAAAGTATGGGTGGTTCCTGGCTTGTCCCCTTTAATGGCCATGTGATCAGGAAGCTTTATTTTTCAGAGCCATAATTTTCATAACTGTGAGAATTAGGGCTAAATATATAAATTGTTTTACTTTACTGACTTGCTCAAAATATTTTTTCATTAATCAATTAGTACATTTAAAAGCAGATTATGTTACATAAAAGATTTATTGTACACATTTCCTTTTATATTGGAACTTTGAAGGTTGGTACAAATCAGATTGAATAAACATGTCTCTTCTGGATTCCAAGGTGCCCGCTTTATAGTATAACATTTTTTTCTGCTTTTTAATGACATTTGACCTTAATAAGTTAATGGACAGACTCTGAACATAGCTTGGATGAGTCCATATTTAGCATGTAAGAGCTATTGGTTAGATAGCAAAAAAAAAAAATTAAAAACAATAAAGTTAAATGGAGCGAAAATTTTTATGTTGATTATTTGATTTTAATCAATGTTTTTAACTGAGAGAGACTATCCCTGAGGGTCTTAAAACTCTTGATTTTAATACAAGAATTTTTTTCATAACATTTCCACCAAGATTTTACCAATAAAATCTTTGTTGGATTTTCTGCTACAAAGTTTTTCCTTTCTGATTTATAGAACTTGTAAATATGATGAAAATATTTTCAGGATTAATACTTGGGATTCTAGCCACACCTTTTATTATGTGGTTGTAAAATTCCAACACATTTATTTTTATAGCTTTTTCAGAAAAAAGTCAACTGTTAATATAAATCTAAACAATATACATGAAGAGAATACATATATTTTTATGTAGCTTAAGGGAATTTTTCATGGTTAAATAAGAACTCCATTGGGTATCCAGAATATGAGTATAGGTATTCTTTAAGTTTTCTATATGTAGTCAACATCTGCCCATGTATGATCGCTTATATATGTATATTTGAAGATGCACAAAAATATAAACCAATTGTTGACTAAATGCCTGAATAAGTGTCATAGTTTTCTAAGCTTTAGCCATTATTTCATCTGATAGCTGGATAAAAATGTGATTAGGCATAATGTAAAATTTAGAATGAATCAGATTTACCTAAAAGCATGAATTTCTGTTTGTTATATGAGTGCTGAACCTGTTGAATTAATATGTAAAAATACATGTGTTATATACCTCCTGTTTTTCTCTACTTTTCTTTTTAACATGTTGCTTTATTTTGACATACTCTAGATTTTCTTTCTATTTTATATTTCCTTCTAAGTTACATATTGCTTTCTAAGATTACAAAAATAAGAATGATTTATTTTGATATGAAGCAATGTTTTAATATTACTCTATTCCAATATATAAATTTCAGATTAGAATAGTTTAGTTGTCTAGGTGGAAAACTAAAAGTTATGATACATTAAGTATACATTAATAAATTAAATATTTACTGCTAATTTTTATTTTTATTTTAATAGTTATGTGGTGTTATAATAGTGAATAAAATCTAGAAAAGATCACAGTTCTCATTGATCAATATTCTCTCAGTCTTATAGGAACAGTTATTAAAAATAAGTAACAATGTAAAGAAAAACAAGTGTAAATTTTTCACTGTGTATTATGATGTTCTGATGTGGAGTACATAATGCAATGTATGCTTATATTTGTATATCATTTTATTCATACATCTCTCAGTATGAATATTACTGCCATTGTGATGACTAACGTCTTTTGTGTTTAGCTGTATGTTACTATAAGTCTGCAATTCAATTTCAGCTTCCTGTTCTGGACTGAATGGGGACAGATGCCCTGCATTGGAAAGGCTCGCTTAGACGGCTCAGACAAAGTTGTTCTTGTAAGCATGGGGATAGTGTGGCCGAATGGCATCTCCATTGACTATGAGGTCTGTTGGATTTATTTTATTTTAAGTGTATTGACTGCCAACTTGCATTACTCCACCTTTAGTATTCTGTTATTTTCTTAATGAAATCACCAAAACCACCTTGTAATATTCCTCTTCAATCGATCTTTAGGAAAATAAATTGTACTGGTGTGATGCTCGCACAGACAAGATAGAGAGAATCGACCTTGAAACTGGAGGCCATCGTGAGATGGTGCTGTCAGGCAGCAATGTGGATATGTTTTCAGTTGCAGTCTTTGGGGCTTACATCTACTGGTCTGACAGGTAATTTTATTTTTTTCATAAGTATTTGAGTCTCAAAATGTTATTTCAGTGCCAGACGCTTTACCCTTGTAGGATTAGCCATACCTTAGCAAGGTCACAAAGAGGATCTCACAAAGCCATGCAATTTCCACAGCAAAGGCAGGCACTCTTCCTATTCCAGGCTGGAGTACTGAATATCACAGACTGAAGTTGGCTTCTTTCCCTTCTGTTGGGCCATCTGTTATCTTCGGCTAAACTAACTGGCTTGATTTTAATGAAGAGTTGAAGAATGTTGATCATGTATGTTCTACTTTTTGGCAGAGCACATGCCAACGGGTCTGTCAGAAGGGGACATAAGAATGATGCCACAGAGATGGTAACCATGAGAACTGGCCTTGGAGTCAACCTGAAGGAGATTAAAATCTTTAACAGAGTAAGAGAGAAAGGTCAGCACCTTATTTTAAAGTAATACACAATAAATGCATTTTCTCTCTTATTTTTAAACCTTTGTCACACTAAGATTAAGGATAAATTCCTAGTTGAGTCAAAATCACAAAACAACTTTTTTACATCTACTTTTCTGCAGCAATCATATAATAGTTTAAGGAAATGAATGACACGTCATACATGGGCATACTTGCCTAGGACAGCATATGTACATATATGTACTCACATGTCTTGAGTATTGATTTGGGCTAAGAAATATTAAAAAAATTCTATCAGTGTACAAAAAAGCATAATTAAGATAATTTGAAAATTAAAAGCCACTGAAATTGGGGGGGGGGTTGGATTATCTCTTACTGAAATCGTGGATTTTGTCCCTGAAAATGATTTTTTAGTGTGTATTTTTGAAGTCAAAACATCCTTAAAATGTGTATTTTGAAAGTAATAGGATAGTGATTTGAGTATTTTTAAAAATTTACTCCTGGTAAAATAAATTACAATTGATTTTTTATATTCAAAAGTATTTGTGTATTAATTTTGCAAACGATAGTGAATTCATAGGTAAGAATTACCCTGCTGAAGAAATCTTAGGAGCATATTTTATCTTCAGTAAAACTTTGAGTAGATTATACCTAATATATAGAAGTTAGGTACTGTGGAGGTCCAAAGTTTAAAGCAGTGACTTTTGTTTTTTCAGTTCATGTTTTAGTGAATCTGTTATTTTTGTAAAAGATTGTAATATGATAAAACCTATTGTAATGTTTGTATCAAGTTTCAAAAAATGTACATACCTCACTGGCTAATTGGCTTATTATAAGATAATTTTAATGTTTGCACTTAGATTGTGAAGGAATAAAGTGGTCCTTCAAATAGAAATCCAAGATTTTAAACTTCTGCGATTAAAAAAAATTAGGACTTTTCTATTGTTTGCTTTTTATTAACTAATCTTAATTAAAATTAAGAATAAAAAGAATATTCAATATTAAATTTTTAATATTCCTAAAGTAAAATCTTATTTGTAAAACAAAAACATAAATAAGTGTATGTGTGTGTATGTGTGGGGTATATGTGTGTGTGTATGTGTGTTTATTTTTTCTTCCTTAGGGACCAATGTTTGTGCCAAGGACAATGGTGGCTGTAAGCAACTCTGTCTTTATCGAGGAAAATCCCAGAGAACCTGTGCTTGTGCCCACGGATACTTGGCAGAGGATGGAGTTACTTGCCTACGGCATGAAGGCTATTTGCTGTATTCAGGGAGAACAATATTAAAAAGTATACATCTTTCTGATGAAACCAATTTAAATTCCCCAATAAGGCCATATGAGAATCCACATTATTTCAAGAATGTCATAGCCTTGGCTTTTGATTATAATCAAAGAAGAAAAGGTACCAACCGAATCTTTTACAGTGATGCACACTTTGGAAATATACAGCTTATTAAAGATAATTGGGAAGACAGACAAGTAATTGTTGAAAGTAAGTACAACAATTTAATTTTAAGTAGTTTGGTGGAAATGAGTATCATTTGGATTATTAGAGAAATAATAGTGGTAATTGCATATAGCATTTACATTTTCCTAGAGTTTATATTCAAGAATGGATGTGACTATATCATTTAGTCCCCCAAAATGTCAAAGGAGCAATTAACTGCTAGCATGTACAGCATGTATATTATGACTGTTAGCTTCTAATCTTTGAATATTCAAGGTCTAATCACAATCTTTCTTTCAATTAAGTATTAGAAATCTTGGAAAATAATTTTTCAGTATAAAACTATTTTAAATGATCTTCTTCCAGTGCATGAAATGGTATCTCTTAAAACATCTGCCTAATGATTTTCAGTTACTCATATTTTCTCAAATGTCAGACAATTATTTTGTATATATGTGTGTACGTGTGTTTAGACACACATTTATATTTAAATGTAACAGTTTTGATATGAAAATGTTATTATAGAAATAATTTAATATTTTTAATATTTTATGGGGCATAGTTATGTAACCATCATAGTCTGTGTAGATTATCCACAGAATTGAAAGAACCCTCTTTTTTGTCCTCATATATCATCAAAAGGACCATCATCATCTTCTAACACCTTTTCTCCTCTATCTATATACAATTTCCATATACATATACACATTACATGATTATATATTATATATATATATATTTCTCTTTTTCTGTGTCTGTCACTATACTGAGGGCAATCTTTTTTTACTTTTAAATTGCAAATAATGTATAAATTTATAATAAAAATTTTAAGTGATGTGGACTTTAAATATGAAATTGCTGCCTCACCACTGCAATTATCAGTCCCATTTACTTACCCATAACTGACAACTGTCATTGCCTCTAGAATTTTCTGTATGTGTGTATATAATTTGTAATCACAAAAGTAGAATTTTACTAGATGTATTATTCAGCTAGCTACTTTTTTCCCACCAACTATACATGGCAAAGCTTTCATTTCAGTATGTATAGTTTCATCTTACTCTTTTGAAAGGCTGTACTTCATTCTATACTCTGGATAAGCTACATATTTAATCATTTTTATGAGCATTATTTCTGGTATCTTACCATTCCACACAGTGCCACAATGAACAGGTGTGTGGAGAAGTATATTTAATCACAGCTTTGAATATTTCCTTAGCACAGAAATCTAGAAGTTAATCACCAGGTCAGTCAATGGTATTTTTGATTTTTATAGATTGTCAAACAAAAGGTCCTATCAATTTATATTTTCACCAATTGTCTATGAAAAGGCTCATTATCCCACACTTTTGCCAATAAAGATTTTATGATTTTTGTTAACTTAAGAAAATATAATATGCAAACTTAGCCTTATTTAATACCTGTTTACCTGATAGGTAATGAGATCCAGCATCTAGTTGTATGTTTACACACATAAAAATAGATTTTTAGGTCAAGCTTGATATTATATATCACCATCCCATGCTAATGATTGCCACTGTTCATTTTGTACTTTCAGCCTTTAATATCTTTCACAATTCTTTTTGCTTATTCCAATTCTTCTCAGCCTTTGAAAATCAGTTCAAGTATATACTTAATACATATTCACATTTTTATTCTCTAAGTTAAAATGTTTATTGACAATTTCATACCAGCTTGTATATTATGGCACAGGAAATTTTTGTTTCACTGTGTGCATATATGTGTGTATGTCTGTGTGTATCAAAAACTGCTGGAAGTGTACTGATGGTGGAGTTCATGTATAATGGAGACTCACGGACTTTTAGGGTGTATCTCTATGAAATTTTCATTATAGTATTGTTTGGTCTTTGCTTGCCCGTGGATATAATTCACAGTTGAAATTGTTCACATTGTAACCACAACATAGACATAATAACTCATCCATTTTCTGCACTCCACATTCTTTGTCAGCATGCTGCATAAAAAGGTAAGTATCAGTCCACAGACCTTTAGAAGCCACAGTTTAGACAAGAAGACTTCAAGTAAACAAACATTGAAATATAAGATCTATAAGATACTAAAAACCTTTAGACAATTAAAAAGTCTTTCTGCAGAAAGGTGGAGAATCTCATGAGTGTTTTTAACAATGAGGCTGTAAGAGATGAATGTAAAGGGTGAATAGAAACCCTTCAGGTGGTGTAAGAGAAAGGAGGAACAGTTAGAAATGCAGTTCTCACACTGTGGATCACTGGGCATCCCCAATATAGTGTCAGCACATCTAAGAGATCAAAATTGATCCCATAGTAATTAAATATCATTTGCCTTTTTTTTTTTTTTTTTTTGGTGACATTTGCTGGGTGATCTCAAGGCAATAAGGCTTAACTTGGGACTCCTTCACGTTAGTCAACACAATAGATTCAAACTATTTTAGAAGTCATTGTACTTTTCACTGACATTGACCAAGAAGAAAAAAGTACCAGTTTTACTTGAAAGAAGGGTAAAACATTATGATTTCTATTAATATAGACCCTTCTGTTGTAAAGTGGAACAGGAGCGGCCTGTGGGGGTAAGGAGGGTGAGTGCGACGATGCTAACACCACGCCCGGAACTCAGGTTCTGAAGACCAGGCTCAGTTTAATGCGGAACAAGCAAGCTTATATAGCAGATATTCACTAACTACAATTACCAACAGCTGTTAACACCCTGTGCCACGCTCCGGAGCATGCTCGTGCTAGGCTCGTGATTGGCTTGTGATCAGACCAATTACGGAAAGAGAAAGTGCCTGAGCTCTGTACCCTCAGGCACTCCTACACCCTTCAGTTGAGATTTCTTTAATATTCAGTATGATGAAAGATACATAAGACACTTGGGTTACATTTTGAAGGAAACAGTATATTTGTGGGAATATAAGGGAAATTCAAATAAGGAGAATTCAAATAAGCATTCAGGTGAATATTATCTTTTTGGAAGACTTTTATTCAACACAATAAACCTTATGTTTCCTCAGTACTTTCTGGTCTTTTCTAATGAAATGGGTTATGAATAACTAATGTGACTTTTGGATATTGCATGGAAAAGTGTCAACCTTTAGAAATGTGCCTAAGTTAGGGAACCAATATTTTCCAAATGACATGACAAAATCATGCAAGGATAAATGATCCATTTGAATTCAAGATAGACCAATGAATGTTAATGTAACAGATTGAAAAGTTCATCACTATGGTATCTGCGACTGACCTTTAAGTAACACCACTTGTCATATATTGGTGTAGTATGAAGGAAGAACACCCAGAGTTACTTGAAAAATAACTCTATAAATATATCCCTCCCTTTTCTAACTACATTGCTGCCTGAGGCTGAATTTTCTTTATGTAATTCAACCTAAATGACAGAATCAATGGGATGAAGGAGTTATGAGAACCAGCTAGGCAGACATTGAATACATTCATACAATTATAAAATAATGTTCTATTTACATTATTTTTAAAAACATAGTTAATTTTTCAGAATGTCTTATATTAATACCCAAATTGATTCATTATTCCAAGTTTTACAGAAATTGATAAACCATCAACAAATTTTCAACATGAATTTCTAATATGATAAATAACTATAGACAAAATCCACAGAAACAAAATATCTCTGGAATCTTTAATAATGTTTAGGAGTGTAAAGATCCTGAGATCAAAATGATTAAAATTAAATGATTAAAAATAAGTTCCTTAGACTGAGTTTAGAAAGTTTCATAATTAAGGAATGGAAAAGCATGGATTAGGCAAGGAGTCTTTTGGTTTTATTAAAATACAGGTTATACTCATGATTGGGTGTGAGATGAAGCTGGGATAGTAGGAAGCATCCTGATATTGAAGGACTTGATCTGTCAAAATACTAATAAGTTAGTAACTCTCCATATTCCCTCTCCCTCAGTTCCTGGTAACTTCTAATACACATTTCTGTCTCTGTGAATTTGCCAAGATATTTCATATGAGCAGAAACCTAAATTATTTGTTTTTGTATGATTTACATCACATAACATTTTTGAAGTTCATTTATGCTGTTGTATATATTGGAACTTCAATCCTTTTTAAGACTGAATAGTATTCCATTGTGTGCATATACTACATTTTGTTTATCTATTTGTTTATCCTTTTTATTCATGCACAGTGGGGTATTTCCTGTACAATATCTAGGATAAAGAATTTTAATTTTATTCAGTAGATGAAAGGATATCAATAGAATATTGTAAAGCAGATGCATGTTCCACTCTGTATTATGCTTGATGAAGTTTAAGGGTCATGTCTGAATTCAAAAATGGCCTAGGAGATTTTACGATATTTTATATCCTTTTTTAATAGTGATAAATTAAACTGCAACATATTTATCAAAGTATATGCATAATGAAACCATTCTAATTCTTTCATCCAGTGTCAGATCAATAAAATCAATCAGCTTTTAATGATAGTAGGTATTAACTCAGAGACATAGGTAATAAATGAAAACCTAATGACTAAGAGTATGGAATCAGTCAAACTGTGATTCAAATTTGAATTCACTATTTTCTATGGGCCACTAAGTGTCATTTTCCTCTACAACAAAATGAGAAACTAACTCATAATTCTTTGTGGAGATTTTAAAAGAAAAAGTAAAAACCTTACAAATAAGAAAAAATTTAAAACTTCATATTACTGTATTTGTGGATCATTTCGGATAATAACATTTGCCCTAAATTATTTTTATCATAGACATTAGAGTAATTAAATAATCAGAAATAATTACTGTAATTATAGATATGAGGTAATGTACTAAGGTCTGTCTAGAACTTAAAAATTAATTAAGATTAGTCTACATGGATAATTTACATTTTAGGAAATAATTTAATCTTCTAAAATGTTCTCCTTGTCACCTAAAACCCTACAAAGATGTGACTTTCTTTTTTAACCATTGCAATTCTGCCTTGGAGTTTTCCTAGAGAATTTATACTTTGATGTGTCAGACCAAAAGAGCAAATGAAAACAAACAAAACCAAAAGTAACTATTAACACATATATTAGTAATACGTAAAATTTGTGTCTGTTTTGGTATTCCATTTTATTAAATCTGTTTTGTTATATTTATGTATGGTTAACAAACTGAATTCATTGAAATTTGATTATGTATTTAATTAAATGTATCAGAGAGCTCTAAATATTTTACCAATCATATTCAGAATTACATTCTCTATATAGTTGAATATGTGAAAGGACATGATGCCTTTAATTCCCCAGCTCATATAGAATGAACTTTTTGCACTAAGATTTGAAAGAAGAGCCATTAAGTGTAATTTGATATTTATTAAGTGCTTATGATATGCTATAGATTATCAGTTGTGGGTGAATAAAGGCAGGAATATCTCCTTTCTACTCTCCAGGAATTCACAGTACAGAAAGAGGAAAATACCATGGTTTCCTTTTTCTATATAGAGACAATACCTCTGAGTAATATATTGTTAAAAAGTTACACCTTTAATCCATCTCTGGTTTTAAAAGTAGCAGTTTTGGATATTTTTAAAAAGATTTCTCATCTCAAAAAACAAAACAATTTTCCTTGAATAATTAGCAAAGCAGAAATGGGAAGTAGAGAAAATGATAAAGCATCAGAATTCTGGCACCTCCAGCTATGAAACCCAGAGAAACAGTATCTGAAAAGGGTTATGCTTAAACCAAGGAATGGGTATGGTTCCCCAGGGAAGCAAGCCTTCTGCTGCCCATGCTGGTGACTTGTAGGAACTTACTAACCCCAAAGGCTTAGAGACCACAGAAAACAACCCTGTGACCAGATCTAATTTGCAAGTTGAGGGCTCTGTAAATTTTTACATATCCTATGGAGTAGAAATCCTACTGAATTATAAAAGAGAAGGCTAAAATAAAAGACCCAGAGGTCAAATGGAGGCAATTGGAGAACCACCCAACAGAGTGAATTGAGTGCTGGAAGAACTTAAAAAGTAACCTCTTCACTTGAAAAGAATCTGAAAATTCAGTTTTCAGAGCATTTATGAATTCCTTAGAAAGATAGCTAAAAAAAATCAAAAGAAAAATGAAAATAATAGACAAATCTAAGAGTTTTATAAGTATTAGGGAGTTTATCAAAGAGAGAAATGGAAAAAAAGCCCATACAAGGAAAAAGGTATAGCAGAATCAAAGAAGTCAATACTGTATGTGTAAAAATTAATTTAATTAAAATATAAACAGCTAAATACCTTGGAAATGTGAAATATGGTTATCACAAAGTTTTAAAAAATCCTTATTGATAGAACATTGTTTATACTAATGAACATAAGAATGCATAAATCTAATTAAATTGAGGAATTAATTTATAAAGTATCCAGGTAAAGAACACAAAATGTTTGAGAATTGTGAAACATGGAGGATAAACTGGTAACTTTACATACTTTTAGCTAACAAATATTGGCGAAAGGCAAACATGAGACAAAAGAGCAGAGAAAGAATATTCAAAGTGATAACAGAGTTTATTAGAAATGAAGAAAGAAATGGATCCTTAGAATAAAAACGCAATCTGTGTTAAGGATAATAAAATTAAGTCAGCCCTCAAAGAAAAACTGCAGAGCATCCTGGAGAAGGGAAAATCTCTAGATGCAACAGAAGCAATACATAGATCACCTATAGAGGAAGGACAGAGTGACTCTAACAGATATTTCATCAGCAACAGAGTAAAATCTTCAGACTATAAGGAGACATGTAATTCTATGACTGACTAAATTATTATACAAAATTAATGCAAATAGAGATTATTTCAGAACTACAGTGTCAATAATCATGATCTTTATTTTCTTACTGAAAAGAAAATTAATAGCTTCAGACTTCAATGTAATGCCTGTAAAGAAATAAAATTTGCATTTTACATGGCAACTCAGTATGTGTGTTTCCCTTTTACAAAGCGAAGTCCTTATTCTATAGGATATCTACATTCTGATATTTTGCTTTGACCAACAACAGTGCAGAGATAGTTTTTTTAAAAAAGCAAACAAAACTTAATATAAGTTCAAATGGTGTTCCTGAACTCAATAACCAATTAAAACATGTAAGTTTTAAAAAGCTACTCATAAACTAGTAATAAAAGTAAAGGATGTACCAGACTTTAATGGAGAAAATTACAAAATGTTTGTGAAGGACATAAAGGATGACCTTAAATAAAGAGGGAAATTGTAATTTTCATAATGGGAAAACTCATTTTCCATATGTATGGAAATTTGCCCAAAATTATCTGTAAGTTTACTGCAATGCAAAAATGCCAAAATCAATATTTTATTGAACTTTATAGGCCAATAGTAAAATTCATATGGAAGAGCAAAATAGCAAAAATAATAAAAGAAACTTTAAAGAAATATAAATTTGTAATCTCTTTGACAAGTTTCTACATTATTAAGAAGTTAAAGTAGTTAAAACAATGTGATATTGCCAAAAGAACAGTTAAATGGAACAGAACAAGGCAGATTCATATATACATACAAGTATAACATGCATGCAAATTTGTTATACATTACCATATTGTCTTCACAAATAAATAGAAAAATAATGAAGTGTACTTAATGAATTATGCTAGAATATTTATATGCAAGAAATAAAATGAAATGCAATCTTTAGCTCAAAATATATGGAAAAGTAGATTCCAAGTGTATTAAAGATGTAAATATTAGGACTCTTTTAATATAAGAATAAAGAATATCCTTGTGAACGCAGGATAAGAACAAATTTTATAAATTAGGCACGAAAATGCTTCAAAAGATACAAGTTATATATATCTTATCTCATTAACTTTTTAAAAAAATTTTTCTATTTTTATTTGTTCCTTTTAGATATACATGGCGGTAGAGTGCCTTTTGACCTATTATACATACATGGAGTACAACTGATTTTAACTAGGATCCCAATTTTGTGGTTGTACATAAAGTGGAATTTCACTGGTGGTATATTCATATATGAACATAGGAAAGTTATGTCCAACTCATTCTACTGTCTTTCCTACTCCTATTTCCTTTCCCTTCCCTTCATTCCCCTTTGTCTAATTGCAGCAGAGTTATGAAGGAATTTAAGAGGCAAAACAAACAGTAGTGGAAAATATTTCTAATCCTTAAAAGTAACAAAACATCCCAACTAAAGTTTTGACTTACCACTACTAAGGCTAATAGAAATATGTACAAGATATGACAGATAGTTCCTAGAAAGAAAACCTAATCATAATTGTGGTTACTGGATGATCAGGAATGGCCTCCCTCATGGTCTGGCATTTGACAGGTTGTGTGCTAAATAACCAGGCCACAATTCTATATGTATCTATCTTTGGATGTTCTTGGGTTTCCACAGGAGGCCTGGCTTCCATACATGAACACACTTAATAATCCTCTGCTTGCACCGCAATTGCTAATGTCTCATTGTTCAAGGTGAGTCCTATGCCCAAGTCCAGATTCAATGAGAAGATAAACTCACTGATTGATGGGAAAAGCTGCAAAGTAGCTGTACTTGTATTTGGGGGGCAGGGATTCATAACTTCTGCAATTGACATAGTTGTACAGGTGGTTACTAATCCATCTTCAGAAGCTTCCAAATAACACACTGTGCCCTAGCTTTTTTAAATTCATGGGTTTTTTGTTTGTTTGTTTGTTTGTTTGTTATCTAATATTTCTTGATAACCATTGATGAACGATAACTATCATATTTGGCTTATCCATGCGCTATAAATCTATATTTGATGATGAAATAAAATGAGACAGGAAAGGACTATTTAGTAGAGAAAAGTTTTAACAAAACTAAAGCTATAACAACATTTGGAAGTGTTACCAGATTTAATAGCACTGAATGGATTCTACCAGCTTCAAATGAATATTTTTGACAGATTTCAGCAAATGATACTGAACTTTTTCTAGTAAGTCCTTCACTATTGTTTGTAAGCCAATTTAATTGTTCCTTGTTTCTGTTTAAACAATGTGACTGTAAAACTTGGTGTTTGTTTATAGTTTGGGCTTGAACAAGGTCTACTATAAATGGCAACTAAGGAAGAAAACCCTCTGTGATGTAGTTAGAAGTAGCATTTTTCATAGGAAGTAATTAAAAAATACATATTAGAACTTTTCTTTTGATGGATTTATGTCATGAATCAAGCAAATTAAATCAATGTACTACGAATTATGAATAGATTTTGAAGGGTCACTTAATGAATTCCAGTGTTTTAAGAAAACAGAAGAATGCCTGTGGAATGATCCAAGGACACATGTGCATCCAGATTCTTTCCCAATGATGATTGTAATTTGCAGAAGTGAAGGTGACTCTTATTCTTTGAAAGGGCAAATTATTTTCATCTCATATGCCTAATAAAGTGTGCTCAGATTTTCATGCTTATATGCAAGAATGACCCAACTTTACTGAAAATCAAGGATTATTTATGTATTCAACCTTCATCCTGCTGTTCTTAGTTTTTGAGTCTAAGGTAACTAATTAAAACTGCAGAGAGAAAGAGAGAGGGAGTAGAATGAGAGTGTCAAAAGATCCTATATTTCACTCTTCAGTTAATTCTCTGTTGACCACATTCATTTTTATAAACGGGCCTAGACCCAAGAGACTTAAGACATCTAATGATCTTCCTACCACTATCCTATACCATCATATGCTTCTTTCTACTTTTTATGTTTCTGAATATGTGAATAGTTTTCACAGAAACTTTTAATGATGGACTTATTTTTCCTTTAGGTGGTTTAATCATTGTGATGATTTATAATAGAACCTTCATTATTTATTGTTCCTACAAGTCCAATTTCCTAATTTATTTCTTGATGAATAGACCAGTGAAATCTCTAGACATTTACTAAAAATTTCCATATTATATATGTTAAGGTCAACTCACAGTCATTATTAGTCCTTTTCTCATCAAAAAGTAGGAACCCCTCCAATTCACTGTTTAAAGTCATTATTTTTTTCCCAGTCTCAGACCTCATAATTGTTATTATTTTAATTCTCTCTGTTCTTATATCCATCGGGCCATGTGTTCATTATGTATTTCTCCTCTGAATTGTCCCCATCATAGGTTAGATATTCATGTTCTTCTTTCTGATAATTGCTAGTTTTCTACTTGATTTACTTGCCTTCTAGAAATCTGTATCACATGCATGCACAATAATGCTTTGAGTTCCTTCCTGAAATGCTAATTGACTCTTTATTTTCTGCACTTTGCATTGTAATCCACATACCTCCTGCCCAGGTTTGATGTGTTATCATCTTACCACAAATGTCCCCATGATGTTAAACCTACCCTTTTCTCCAGTCTTATTCACATCTTTATTTTTTCAATAGCATACCTTGTTCTTTACTAACATCTTTAGTCATTAGAATTAGATTTTTAACCTTTCTGAATGTCCAGATTGTGAGAAATCTTTAAAATTCAGTTCAAATCCATTTATACCCTGAAGTCCATTGTCATGTGTTTTTCTTTTTTTTTTTGGTTTTATTTTTGTCTTTTTGTCTTGATCTCAGGGGCACTTAACCACTGAACCACATCCTCAGCACTTTTTATTTTTTATTTTGCAACAGAATCTCCCTAAGTTGCTAAGGGCCTTGCTAAGTTGCTGAGGCTGTTTTTGAACTTGGGATCTCCTGCTTCAACCTCCCAAGCCTCTGGGATTACAGAGATGTGCCACCGTACCAATCTCCTATCATTTTCTTATTTACTACTGTACACTTTTGTTTCATGTACATCCGTATTATTCCCCCCCCAAAAAAAAATCAAGTGTGAGGATGAGGGCATAGCTCAGTGATAAACATGTATTCAGCATGTGCAAGGCCATAGGTTCAATTCATAGCACCAATTAACAAAAACAAAACCCAAAACAAACAAACAAAAAGTACCAAGTGGTTTTCAAATACTTCTAGATGGGGTACATTTGATGTGCTCTTTTTTTTTTTTTATCCCTTTTAATCTAAAACAGAACTTATCACTTAGATAATAATAACTTATTTTATTATGAATTATGAGCTTCTTTTATCAGCTATATAATTAGGTTGTTACAGGGCTTAAGGCTCCATTTGAAGATTAAAAATAATGTTTTTGTCCTATTTGCTTCATTGTACTAAGGTGGTCTCAGAGGGGATAGAATACAGAGCCTTAAGCCTTTATGAAGGCAGAGATTTTAGAGTCAGGATTTCTATGTAAAGTTAACTCTAAAATTGACTCATCATCTCCTTTTTGCTCATCTCTAAGCTATGTCTTTGGATAAATTATTCAACCTCTCCTCAATTTCCTATTTTAGAAATAAAGATAAGTATCAATCTGAAGTTGATGAGGTTCAATGAGTTGGTATATTTTGGTAAGAACAGGGTTTAGAATTTATTAAGAACTCAATTAGTACAATCCAATTGTTGGGGTTCTAGGCCTCTGGGTGATTTCTGACCCATCAGGGTCACCTTTAGCTCAACAGTTACTTCCTTACACCATAATTTCCATCAATTAACAAAAACAATTTTGAAGTTTTGCCTTCATTTTTATTAATTGATTCATTTTTCTTAAAGCTATTCATAATTATAAGCCAGTTGAATCTGGTCAGCATGCAAAATGACCTCTATAACATGCAAGAATTCTGAAGAATAGATGTGTTTTCTATCTTCAAGCTTGCAAATTATGTGAAGAAAGAAAGTAGAAGGTTTGTAAGGTGAGGACATTTGTGATGAGGAGGACTTAGAACTCTAAAGCTCCTCCCTTATCTCACAGTGTTTATTAAGAATTCTGAACACAGTAGGAGATTTTTCTTGGAATTACATGACACAAGGGACTCACATATCAATAACAGAATATGCTTTGCAAGTAGCAAAAGTAACTGGGGATGGATAAGAAAAGACAATACTTGCAAGATAACAGTACATATTCCTTTCATTAGAAGTCTCTGGTTTTCTAAAGATCAGAACTCTTCTCTGTCTCATATCCATCGTACCCTGGGGACTGTTGACAACTTGTCTTTGATTGCATGTCAATGTGGAAATAATACTAATAAGGGCCCCCAAAATGATGGTGGTAAACAAGGAATGAGACAGAAAAATGAGAATGCTGATTTTATGTGCTGTGGTTTAGATGCGGTTTGTCCTAATCTCACACTGAAATTTGATTGCCACTGTGGTAGTGTTGGGAGGTGCAGCCTTTGAGAGGTGATTAAATCACTAAAAGAAATCAATGCCTTTTTCATGGGAGTGGATTCGAAGCAAGGTTGCTTGTGTTTTGTCTCTTGTGCACATCTCTCCCTTTCCACTTTTATTCATGTTACGATGCAGTAAGAAAACTTTCACCAGGCAGACTTCCAAGCTTCCAGAACCATGACTTAAATAACATCCTACCTTTATAAATTTCCCAGTCTTAGGTATTGTGCTATTGCAACAGAAAATGGACTTTGGCATCCTGTAATAAAGCACATTATATTAAATTCCTTTTGCATGATCACTTTGAATCTGCATCATAATAGAGTGACAGCTAAAACCAGAATTTACCATTCATCCCTGAACATCTGAGACTGGCAAAACTTTTACAAAGTTCTCAATTTTTGCTATGTTCACAAAACTCTGAAATTTGGATTAATATAGTGAGATGGTTATTTGATAGTATCATGCAGGCTTAAGATGACAGGAGAGCTTAAATCTGAAATAGCCAATGACTTTGAAAGTGCCTGTTGATTATACTGATTAAATGTCTGGCAGAAAATAAAGGAAAATGAGGTTAATTTAGTAACCATTCAAAAGACAACTATAATAACCTTCTTCCTCTGCCACTTTTAAATCGAGAACAAAAAGAGTTTAGGGTACATGTGAACATTTGTTTCAGATTTAATAACAACAGAAATGCAATTTTCAAGTAATTTTTCTCCAGTATGGCAGGCATGAACGATGTATTTGTATTTAGAAGCCAAATTCAGTAATTGCATCTTTTTTATTTATTTATTTTCTTTTTGGTGGTACTGGGGATTGAACTTAGTGCCTGGATATATTAGAGTGCCTGGATATGCTAGGCAAGGGTTCCAGCTCTGAGTCACATCCTCAGAATACAATTAAATATCTGTTATGTAGGATTTAGACATTTACTTAGACATTAACATTTTGACTCCATAGTGTTTCCATACTTGTGATTAATCTCCATTACTATTACTAAAATACGTATATTCAGAATGCAAAGAAGCAAACTGAAAAGTAGAAAAATTTAGGATTGATATTTGTATAACACAGATTGTCGTTCTGATGAAGTACCTATAACAAATGGTTTATTTAGACATTAGGATGTTATAAAACAATGTATAGATTTTCTACATGTACTCCAATGCAGAGTTTTCTTTCTGTGTAATTTACATATATGAACTACACAGATTCAGAAATAAGGAAGGATCAGTATCATAATTTTTAAAATATATGCCTAAAGTAAACCATCTAAATTCAGATTTATTAAGTGTCTCTTAAAGCAGTGCAGTATATTAAATAGCCCATTTTCTGTTTCCTCTGCATAAAAATTAAACATGTTGCTGTCTTATCTCTATTTCACTTGGTTAACCAGTGTTTACATTTTGCAAGTCAGGTTTCACTAGCGCTTTTCCTCTTACCCACAAGACATACACACACAGAGACCTCAAGCCAGAGGTAAGTGCGTCTCTGTAGCTTGCCCAATTTTCAAGTATCATTGTAATATTTTTATTTTCTTTAGATTGTTTTTATCCCTTAATAACTTTGTTGTTACTGGAGAGCAGACTCTCTGTGCCTTGCCTCTCAGTTTGTCTCTAGCCTGGACCATTGCAGACTCTCAGTTGCAGACACTTAAGTTGACTATTGTTACAAATGCCTTTGTGGAAATCTGACCCTGGTTGTGGAATTCCTGGAACCTAGTGAGAATTGGGGAATAGTCATCAGGAAGGAGTCTTATGTTCTCTGAAGTTAGGAGTCTTACTCTCCTGGATTTTCCAAAGTTGTAGGCAAAACCTTTTCAATAGAAGTAACTGCTGTTAGTACAGCACAAGTATGTATGAGCATAAACAGAATTTTACAGGCACCTTGAAGAAGGAAGATGAAGGGGACTACAAAGAGTAGATGGTCTGAAATGACAGTTTTGTTGCATTATAATGATCGCTGGCCGATAACCATAAGGGTGAGACAGATGACTGTTTTATACTTACTAATATTTTCAGCTTATTAATATCTTTTGAGAATACTGTTAAGACCACAAATATTTATCTTACTTAAAAACCATTTGCTGACAGATGGCTTCTTAAAATAGAAGAGACTTCAGAATATGGGAAACAGTTATATCCACATATGCCATCTTGTTTCCCCAGGGAACAAAATACCTTAGGTGTAGCATATGAAGGGACTCTAAACCAGTGTTCATCTTACCCAGTGAGAACACAGGAAATGCTCATTTGTTTTCTTTATTATAAATTTCCATACAAAAGTAATTGGTTTGGTAGTAAAACTAGAAATGAATTTCATGTGGATTTAAATTATCCTAACAGAAGATGAGCTTTTCTTAAACTTATTATTTTCTTATCTTTGACCAAGGAGACAGAATCACAGTTAACTGTCAAGTAGTATGATACTTTTTCACAAGATAATATTATAATCTGAAATTATCACCTCCTTATAGTTTTATCGTTAAATTATCATTTTTGTTCTTGACTTATTTAATTCAATTTGTCAAATATTCATTTAGTATCTATCAAGAACAGCCTCCTTAATCTCATTGGAAGCAAAATATTAAAAGATCTATCATTTCATAAGTAATAGTATTTTTTCTTGCACACATCTGTTTAGCAGGAAGACATTACATTGGATTTAAAAACCCTTAGAAATTATATTTATTTATTCCTCATAGAAAATTCTGAATTGGTTTATTTTACTGCTACAAAAATGTTCTTTATTAACAGTTGTTTCTTTTTTGACTTTAAATGTACATAAATTAATAGATGATGCTCATTTATTCTTTATTTTTCTTGTACTTTCATTTTTTTCTATAAGTATTTATTAGGATTTAATATCTTCTAAGTATCATGGAGATATGTGGTTCAGTGTTTCTTCAGGACTTCTCATTTGGAAGGCCATCAAAATGCAATTTTTATATAATAAATTGGCACAATTTGTTAGCATTGAAAGCATGAGCCATAAATTAAATGTCTTCTTCAGAACCCATCATGCCATTGTGTTCAATAATACTGTCAAGGTGCTTGTATAGACTCATGTTTTTCCATGATGTATGCTCCATTAAAGCTTAACTTTACACATATATTTGACATAGGACACCATTTCATTCTTTGCTACCATTTAATGACAAAATCATTAGTGTCATTTACATGATTTCAGGACTGTTAGTATTTTTTGTTCGAGAGTGAAAATCATATTTAAAGGTGTATATATAATGTTTAAGTCTTCCTTTTCTATTGCTATCACAAAATCAACTATTCATAGATTCGTCTTATCCTTTTGGTGTTTTATGCCACGTAATTATAAGGATCTTTGACTCCTAGAGATATTTGCTCAGGTTAAAATCATGGTTTTGGTTTTGGGGAGGTTTTTTTTGGGGGGTGGTACTGGGAATTAAAGTCAGGGGCACTCAACCAGTGAGTCACATCACCCCTATTTTGTATTTGGAGACAGTTGCTTAGCACTTCACTGTTGCTCAGACTGTCTTTGAACTTGATAGCCTCCTGACTCAAGCCTCCTGAGCTGCTGGGATTGCTGGTATGCACCCTAGTACCTGGCAAATCACAGAGTTTGAAACAAATCACACCCAAATTCAAATCCAAACTTCGTTCATCCATTGTGATGTAGTGTGCTTTAGACTCTACTGAAGTTTGGAGGGGAAATCAATATCAACTAATAGTTTGTAAGAGGATTAAGAAAACCAGTGACAATGTGGTGCTTACCACAGGGCCTGGAACATATACAAGTCAAATAAAGAACCAGTTATTTCATTGTAAAAGTGAAATTAAACAATTTTTCCTCTATTTTTACACAGTCATGAAGCAGAAAGATTGTTGACTTAATTTTTTATTATTTTCAAAAACATTAAACATACTAATTTAAATTTCTATACTACTTGTAAAAAATAATCAGTATATAAATGTATCCCATTATTAGTTCATTTTAATTTCAGAAGGCTAAAGATGCTAAGGAAAAAGAAAGTTCAAAACCTATTCTTAAAGTAGATCGTAAAGTTGTTCTTGAAGTTCCACTCTTGTTCTGACTAGAGAGATGAACAAAAGCTTAAGATTCTTTTAAGACTATTTGTTATGGGTTGATTTGTGTCCTCCAAACTCCTAAATACTCACTTTGGAATTCTCACCTGAAGTACCTAGGTATGTGACCGTATTTCAAATAAAACCAGTAAAGAGGAAAATAAGATAAAATGAGTTCATATGGATTGGCCCTAATCTGACAGGTATCCTTATGAGAAAAGGAGACTAGGACACAGATCCCACAGACATGACAAAGAACATGTGAGGACGCAATGTGGAAAACATGGACACCAAGGAGAGAGGCCTCAAAATAAATCAAAACTGGCCACAACCACGATGTTGGACTTACAAGCCTCCAGAATTGTGAGAAAATCCATGTTGCTCACTTAAGCCATCCAGCTTGTGGAATCTATTTATGGATATACTACTGAAAATACAGTATTCAAGGGAGGGTCCAGTAAATTATTTTTAGATGAAAACATGTTGTTAAAATTGGCACTACGCACAGGTAGAATACTGCCTTTTGTTTCCTTAAAGGAAAAAATCGAATGCTCTATCCAATTAAAAAAGTGTCTTATCCTAGAATGTTTTTAAATGCATTAAGACCTATACTGATTTTGGAAGTCTCATAGGCAAGAAATTAATACTACCATCTAATTAGAAATTTTAGTAACACTAATAATTCTACCAAATACCTACTAAAGTTCCACACGAATTTTTATTAATGTCCTATTCAAAAGGAAAGGTACTCCATGGATGAGACACATGTTGTATACATTTCCATACTTTACTGTCATCTTAAAACTTTATCTAGACCTATACCTATGGTTCCTAGTATATATCTTTTTTTCTCATCTTATAGGTAAAAATATTAGTAGTGTTCCATAAATTGTGTCAGTTTAACTCTCTTCCATTTGCAAAAGTAGTTGGGTTCACTGGATTGGGTTGCTTATGTATTTGGGGGCTAAAATGGCTTCCTATGTTCCAATTATGGCTCTGTTTCATAATTTTCTCACCTCTGCAAATTATCTCAACTATCATAGTTTCTCCATTTGTAAAGTAGGGATAAAAATGTACGGATAATAATAGTACCTATTACAGCATAAAAAGTACTTAGTGCCACTAAACCTCCTGTGTATGAATCTATATAATATGTATACATATATACATATTATTTTATATATATTCATATATATGAATACTGAATATGCATTTAATTAACATAAGGTAGCATTAACTTTTTATATATTCTCTCCATCTTCTATGTGATTGTTTTTTGAGAGCGTATCCTTTCAAATCTAAACCTTACACCTATGCCATGGAACACATAGCCTCCTTGTCTCCACAATTTTCTATGCATTCTTCTACATTTTGCTTCGTTCTGTCCAGTAGCTCTCTTCCTACCCTACTTGCTTACTTCTTCTTAATATTAAAAATAACACAAAAACCAAATTTCTCTCTTTGCGTCCTCCTTTCCTTTTACCACGACCAGTTTTTGAATGAGGAATCTACACTTGCTCTCTTTCTTTACTCCTTAAAATTTGCAATCTGTCATGTACTACCTCATTGATCTGATAACCAGGTAGATTACTATGCCTTTTGATGACAGTTATCCTATTTCATTTTACCTCTGAAAAACTGTTTCTCTCCTGAATTCTGTGACAAGGATTATTTCATGGCACCTGTTTTTCTTTCTGGCTCTCTTTTAATATTTATTAAAAGATGTTTAATAAATATCTTTGCTAAATGTCTAAAAGGCTGCATTTCTTCTCTAAAAAATGGCAACATTATTTGTATAATTGTATTGTACTCATCAAAATGGCTTGCAAGAATGGTTCCTTTGTTTATAGTACATCAATATTTTGATATAAAAATGTTTTTAGAAAAACTAGAGAATTAGGGCTTGGAGTACCTGCCTAATATGGATGAGTCTCTAGGTTTAATTGCCAGCACAGCAAACTACGAACAAACCACAATAACAAAAAACTAGAGAGTTAAAATATTGTTTGCTATATCTTTAGGTTAAGATTGATTTTAGAATGGAATAGGTGCACAATAAATATTTTGTACATGAAAGAGGTTGTTTTTTATACCTTACAACCTTCTGATCAGGAAGACATGTCCTATAAAATAATGGAATTAATGTTTTATCAATATATATCTGCTTCCATTAGTTAAAGTGTAGCCATGCAATTTAAACTGTGTTAACTAAAATTATATTTAAGAATCCAAACTTTACATGCATGACTCTAAATTTCTCATCCTTTTCTTAATCTGAATTAATATTTACTTAAATTCAGAAAGTCAAAGTTAATATCAGAGCAGCAAAATTAATTTGTGAGGAGAATTGAAGTTTATGTGGTAGCTTACTTTGCAATCTTGTCAGAAAGAAATGAAAGAAAACTGTCAGACTCCCCAAATTCTATAGGCAGGGAATGAGTTAGAAATATTAGCTACCTGCAAAAACCTGGAAACAAAATGACTGAGAGAATAGAGCTAACAGTATAGACAGCAAAGCCTTGAGCTATCAGGGAATTTCTCCATGCCTTAAATATGAATGGACTTTGGTCTGTTGAATACTAAAATCACTTGGGATGAACCACTTGATTCATTTTATCATAATATTGTCTCCTAATTTGGACAAGAATGTTTAAAACTGGAACCCTTTGCTTGTCCCATTATCATATTTTGGGAACTGACAATTTATTTTCTAGTTTCATAAGTTTGCATTTGAAAAGAAGTTTGTATGAGAATAGAATTTTAAACAAATTCTATTCTCATACAAACTTCTTTTCAAATGCAAATCAGATTTAGGGTGAAATTTCAGATTTTTGAGCTCCTGGGATATAGAAGAGATTTTGGACTTCGGGTTGATGTTGTACATAGGTTGAAACTTCTGGGAATCTTTACATGAAATGAATTTATTTTGTATGTAGAGTAAATATATATCTTTGAGTGTCAGACACAGCTGAGGTAGGCTAAATATTGACTGTTCAGGTATTGATGCTTAGGTACTGTAAATCTGTTACATCCAAAAAGGACTTTTTTATATGACCAAAGATTTTGGGATCAGGAGGTTATTTTAGATTATCTGAGTGGGCCATTAAAATCATAAGGATTAGAGAGAGAAGATCTAAGGATGGAAACAGGGTGGAGTGATATATACTTGAGAGATGGAGAAACAGGTCAAAGAAGGTATGTGGCCTCTAGTAGCTAGAAAAATTAAGGGTGCAACTTTTCTAGAGCCTCCAGAAGAAATTCAGGCTGCTCACATCTTAATTTTATACATATTTTTGACTTCTGACCATTATAACTGTTAGATAATTTTTTTTTTGTTCAAAAATCTGGTACCAAAGTATTATAACTGTCATAAGAAGTTAATCCAACAATTTAAACACAGTTTAAATACTAATATAATTATAAAATATTTTTAGTTCTAAAAATACTTTTATAAAAAAAATTATAGGCCTGCCCTATACCACTTTACCACAGGGAACAACTTTGGACTATAATTTCAGACATTTTTTATTGACTTTCAATTCCCTTTTCAAATCCCCTTATCATCCAGCTGTGTCATAGTTTTGGTAACACATTCTGCCTTAAACTAATCTTGGGATCCCTTCTCTATTAGCCTAAGGTTTCTCTTGGCTTGCCTTTGTGCTGCTCTGTTCTCACATACTATGAATCTCATGTCCAGTTCTTTCATGGTCTACTCCTCAGTAGAGTTCTAAGAAAGGATGCATAAAATTTTGAGATCTTATAAATATGTATTTAATTGATCATGATATTTTACTAATAGTATGGCTGAGTTTAAAACTCAAAATTTGGAAACCACTTTCCCTTAGAATTGCATGATCATTTGCTGTTTTAAATATTCTGGGAACATTGATGGAACCTCCTCTCCTCATCACACCAGAATTTTGATGAGCATGTATGCCATTTATGTTTTGTGTGAAATTTTATGATGATGAGCTCTGATGTAGATTCCTTCTCTATCACTTTTTGAGAAACTTGGTTTACCTTTTCATTTCTTTCATTTAATTTATTTATTTCTTTAATTTGATTTTCTTACTTTCCTATTGGATTTTTCATTTTTCCATGTGGTATTCTGTTTTACTCTCTTATTTTCAAAAACCTTTTTTTTTCTAAGTGTGCCTTTTAGGTTTAATGGTTGTCTCTGATAATACAATTATTTATTTGAACTATTTTTCTCTACATATAGATGTCTTCTCTTTTCCCAAAATTGCTTTTGTATTTCTTATTGGAATTATTCTCTTCATTTTCTCATAAGGATTTTCTTTACAGGTCTGAAGCTGTATTTTCCTGTGTGTCTGGGAAGTGTATTAAACAGCAGATTAGAAACTCTAGATATGACAGGCAGGCAGGAAATGAGAGGGTATTTCTTACATAAAAGGGATCTGGTTGAACCTTTGCTTCTTCAGGGAACTCCCAATTTCAGTTTCTGTAGATCATTTTTCTTAGTAAGAGTATCTTCATTAAACTTTTGTAGACCCTGCCTAAAAGCTAAAATTCTAGTTGTCATTGTTAAGCAGCAATTAGAGAAAGAATATATATATCTCAATACTCAGTCTTGAAGTAATCCACTTATTTAAACCTGACATTACTGCCCTTAGGTATAGCTTTGGTTGTATCTGAGAATATTAACAATTATTTATTTGAAGTAGTTTCCTCTAGCCTATAGATTTCTTCTCTTGGTCCAAAATTACTTTGATGTTTCCTATTGGAATTATTCTCCTCATTCTCAGCTTTGGTTTCTCTCTTCAGAGACCCTCTATTTATTGACAATAAACATCCTGTATTCTATAGAAAGGAGCATCTTCAGGGTTTATATACATGAAATATAGAGACATTCTGGAGATCTTACTGTCACTTTAATATATCTTCCACCAACCCTTCTGCTTTTCTCACTAACTTTATTGCCACTTTTGCAAGTATCCATTGTTATCAACTCACCAGGTTTAGGGAGTTAAGTATCCTCACCTCTATCTTGTCATTCATAATTATCAGTTTATCATTAACCATTTGACTGCTTTTGCACTTACATTTTATCATCTATCTCTTCTGATTTTCTTTGTGTTTTGAGCTTATTATGTTTTAAAAATTAATATAATTTCAGTTATCCTTTTAATGAAGTTTCAGAACTGAATAGATATAAATGCATGTAATTAGTTTGATACTCATAATATTAAGTCATTTGGATATATTCAATATAAATTTATTGTTTATTATTTTCCTGGATCTATGTTATACATTTTCCATATTAACATCTACCAGTTTAAGGTGGAATTAATTCCCATGAAGATGAATTCTTAGAGAGTTTGTCAAAAATCTGTGCCATTTTTCAAGGGTTTTCGCAGACCCAAATTCAGAGCTAATCTTTTAATATTAAACAAACTCTGTCCTTTATTTCTAAAACTAATTCAGGTTAAGATGTCATACAGAATCTAAAAGATTTGCCATAGACAAATATATTCTAAATAACTTCCTGGTTGTTAAGTATTGTCCAATTCACAAAAATTTTAGCAATGATATAAATTAAAATATGTGTGAAAATAACTGTCTATATGTGTTAGATGTTTTATAGGACATGAGCAATTTGAAATAATCTAGACAGTTTTAGGACAAACATTCCTTAACTTTAAGACAAATTTTCTTAAATTTATTTAGTAATGCAAAAACCAATGATAAAGAATGGAAAGAATTCCATACTATATTGGCAAAACATGATTTACTCCATATTAAATTTTTGTTAGTTTAGGCAAAAATTATATATTCCTCTATTTCTAACATGCCTGGAATACCATAGGTGATTAAGGGTTTGTTGTTGAATTTTAGTTGAAAATTGAGAATGAAATTATGGAGCATAATTAGTTTACTTTGCACCTTCTATTGATGTCACATTCTAAATACATTTTTATTTATTTCCCTAATTTTTTTTGCTTTTTTAAAATTTTATTTTGCTTTTAAAATTTTGATTCATTGTACACAAATGGAGAACAACTATCATTTTTCTGATTGTACATGAAGTAGAATCATTCCATTTGTGTGTTCATACATGTACATAGGGTAATGATGTTTATCTCATTCTATTATTTTTCCTTCCCTGCCCCCTCCCCACCTCTCACTTCAGTCTACACAATGCATCCTTCTTCCATTCTTCCCTTACCTACCCTAGCCCAAGTTATGAATCATCAACCACTTATCAGAGAAATCATTCAGCCTTTGGTTTTTTGGAATTGGCTTATTTCACTTAGCATTATAATCTCCAACTCCATCCATTTACTTGCAAATGTCATAATTTTATTATTCTTAATGACTGAATAATATTCCATTGTGTATATGTACCACAGTTTCTTTATCCATTCATCTATTGAGAGGCAGCTAGCTTGGTTCCATAATCTAGCTATTGTGAATTGCGTTGCTATAAATATCGATGTGGCTGTGTCACTGTAGTATGCTAATTTTAAGTCCTTCTGGAATAGGTCAAGGAGTGGGATAGCTGGGTCAAATGGTGGATCCATTCTAAGTTTTCTAAGGAATCTCCATACTACTTTCCAGAGTGGCTGCACCAATTTAGAACCCACCAGCCATGTATGAATGTACTTTTATGCCCACATCTTCGCCAACACCTATTGTTGCTTGTATTCTTGATAATAGACATTCTAATTAGGGTGAGATGAAATCTTAGGGTAGTTTTGATTTGCATTTCTATTATTACTAGGGATGTTGAACATTTTTTCATATATCTGTTGATTGCTTGTAGATCTTCTTCTGTGAAGTGTCTGCTCATTTCCTTAGTCTATTTATTGACTGGGTTATTTGTTTTCTTGGTGTAAAGTTTTTTGAGTTCTTTATAGATTTTGGATATTAGTGCTCTATCTGATGAGTGTGTGGCAAAGATTTTCTCCCACTCTTTAGGCTCTCTCTTCACATTGTTGATTGTTTCCTTTGCTGGGAAAAAGCTTTTTAGTTTGAATCTATCCCAGTTGTTGATTCCTACTTATATTTCTTGTGCTTTGGGAGTCCTGTTAAGGAAGTCTGGTCCTAAGCCGATATGAAGAAGATTTGGACCTACTTTTTCTTTTATTAGGTGCAGGGTCTCTGGTGTAATTCCTAGGTCCTTGATCCATTTTGAGTTGAATTTTGTGCAGGGTGAAAGATAGGGGTTTAGTTTCATTTTGCTGCATATGGATTTCCAGTTTTCCTAGCACCATTTATTGAAGAGGCTATCTTTTGTTCATTGTATGTTTTTGGCACTTTGGTCAAGTATGAGATGACTATTTATGTGGGTTTGTCTCTGTGTCCTCTATTCTGTACCATTGATCTACCTGTCTATTTTGGTACCAATACCATGCTGTTTTTGTTACTATTGCTCTGTAGTATAGTTGAAGGTCTGGTACTTTGAGACCACAGAGAAATTAGAAAAACTACCCCATTCACAATAACCTAAAAAAAAAAAATCTGGAAATCAATCTAACAAAAGAGGTGAAAGACCTCTACAATGAGAACTACAGAACACTAAAGAAAGACATTAAAGAAAACCTTAGAGTATGGAAAGATCTCCCATGTTCTTGGACAGGCAGAATTAATATTGTCAAAATGGCCATACTACCAAAAGCACTATACAAATTCAATGCAATTCCAATTAAAATTCCAATGACATTCCTCATAGAAATAGAGAAAGCAATTATGAAATTCATTTGGAAGAATAAGAGACCCAGAATCACTAAAGCAATCTTTCCCTATTTTTAACTCTTCAAGTTTCTCAATACTTGCTTCTAAAACTATTATCAAAATCCTCCTGAATGGTCTTCTTTCCACTTACTATTACCTTGCCCTAGTAGTGTTGTGTGTTTTATACACTTCTAGACATAATAAAGTTTTGGATTATTAACATGACAGTGGCTTATGTGAAAAACAGCACTTGTTATTTATAGAATTATTGCATTTATTGTATTTAATAGTTTCTTAGATCACAATAAGTGACAATAATTAGTAATATTTACTAGTGAAGAAGTAAATTACTACTGCCATATGGCTTACAAGAAACAAAGCAAACACTTGAATGCAGGTATCCTGATATCCATCTCTGTATCATGCACCACATTAAGATCCCAATTCCAGATTCAGAAATCCTGTGTCCAAAACTCTCAACCAAGTAAACCTCTTTGCCTAACACTACAAGTTCTTCAGAGCAATCTTGCATTCTACTCCAATGCTTCATTCCTTCCATCAGCCCACTGGCTTTCCATCTGTATTTTAAATATGTTTTCAGTTCTGGATTTTTACTTTTGGAAGAGAACATATCTGGAAAATTCACCTTTGTTGTGTCTCATTTCATAATTGTTGATTAGTTTCACAAGTCCTGTGGTGATATTTTCCTTTTCTGGAGTTCTCAGAAACCACTTTCTTTCTTTCTTTTTTTTAATTTTTACAGACTTCATTGTGATTCATTGTACACATATGGGGTACAAATTTTCAGTTCTATGGTTGTGCATAATGTACATTCATACCATTCTTGTTAATCATACATGTACATGGGGTAATGATGTCTGTCTCATTCCACCATTTTTCATACCCCCGCCCCTTCCTCTTTTCATTTCCCCCTACATAATCTAATGTTCCTCCTTTCTGGAGGAACCACTTTATTTCTAAAACATGCAGTCATAAGATAAATATTTCATACCAAACATAAGAGCATATTTAAAATTCTGAGGTAAGTTTACAAACTGCTTGGAAGAATATATAAAGAAAAGTTATATTCTGTTTAATTTGTGAAATACATTTCAAAGGAAGTTATCTATGTGAAAAAATAGCAATCTCAGAAGGCAGATTGTATATAGATATAAAATTTAGAATATATTATGACTTTAAGGAGCATAATAACATCTAATTGCAGTCAGTGTGAGTCATGTTATAATAAAGAGCCTATGATGAACCTCCACTACTAAATTTGCTTTGATTTCTGTTGTTGCCTTAAATTCAGATATCACTTCAAAAATGATATTAAGTAAGAAAAATAATATATAATAAGTAGACACATTCATTTAAGCCTAAATTCTCTGGACGATAAGAAATGTGGTTTTATTCTTTAGTTTTCATGTCTATTATAAAGTCATTAGAAATTTTGTGAGTCTCTGCTGTTGGCAAAACATTGTCCTTTCTAATACCAGTGACCACAAAATGAACACATGCAACTCGTACCTTTCCTTTCTTTGCTATGTGGTAAAAGAGAAACGACAAATTCCTAAATATCTATAAAATAAGGAAGAATGTAATCAATGTCCTAAAGGAATTAAAAGGATGTAGTCTGAGAGAATGGAGAAATTTTTTTCAGTTCTGGGAATCAGAAAAAGCAACAAAATTATAGCTGAGTTATATGTGCTAATGGAAGGAACTAGAGAACATTGTGCTAAGTAAAATAAGCCAGACTCAAAAAGTCAAGGGTTGAATGTTCTATATCTGGTTTGTGAAAGCTAGAGCAAAATAAGGAAAAAAGGGGTTGGGGCATCAAAATAGAATGGAAATCAGTGGAGTAGAGTTAGGGGATGGAGGGAAAAGGAGGAGGGATGAGAAAAGGAAGGAACTGTAGGATAAAATTGACCAAATTATTTTATATACATGTGTGAACATACTGTAGTGCATTCCACCTGTATGTATACCTATAAAGGACAATGGGAAAAAAAATAAATAGGAGAAAGACCAGTAGAGCAGAAGAAGGGAAATGGGTAAGTAGTTGGAGGGAAAGAAAATAGTGGGGACCAAAATGAAGCAAAATGTAATCATGCATGCATGATTGCATCAAAATGCACCCTAATATTACTTATAACTATGATGCAATAATAAAAGAATTTTTAAAAAGGAATGAAAAGATCTATATAACTCAGTTATGTAGGGGTTTTGAAATAGAGGAAAATGGACACATGGATTCTTAAAAATTTTCAAACAAAGTCAAAGGAGTTTTCAAATGTTTCCAGTGTACCAAAGATTCTATACACTATGGGACTGAAAATTATATGAAGAAGCAATTGAATTTTAAAATGAATTGTGCAAGACAACTGGGAGGTAAATAACCATTACTTTCAGTCCTTCCAACTTGAAGCATTAGCAAACCAAGATTTATCATGCTTGAGATGCTTTTTAGGTGAACATTGATTTTGTTCAGGGTGTATGAAAGCTAAGCTAGATGGTCCAACTCTGTTGCCTGATATTGAAGGATATGTGATGTCTGAAGGTTGTGAAGGACAGTGTCAGGGCCATGGTACTCATAGCTGAACTTGGCACCTTTTCTGGTTTGCAACTAATGAAAACACTACCTTCACTACTTTGTATTTTTTCTTGCAATCTGTTTGTTCAATTAATATCTATTGTTTGCCTGCTTTCCAGGCTTGGCAATAACAGCAAGTACAGCACACTATTCTTTCCTTCATCAAGTGGGAAGCATGTGTTGTTTACAATAACAGCATGCAAAGTCTCCTTATTTTCTGGAAACTTGTACGTAATTACTTATTTTAAACACACTTGTTGTCCCAGAATCCAAATTTCTGCTGAAAATATAATAATATGTTCTGTCTTCAGTAAGGAAACTTTTAGAAATGTGATTTTTATGTGAAGGGAAAAATGTTGGAGGTTACAGAGAGTATTGCAGCTTTATTGAAGTTTCATTGATGGGAGAACTTGACATTTCTATTTGCTTTTTAAATTCTTTTTAGATATATATGACAGTATAATGTATTTTGACTTGTTATACATACTTGGAATATAACTTATTCTAATTAGGATCCCATTCTTCTGGTTGAACATGATGTGGAGTTACCCTGGTCATTTTTTCATATATGAACATGGGAAAGTTCGATCTGATTCATTTTACTGTCTGTGATGTTTTTATTCCACTTTTGTTTCTCAAACCAAACACCCTTATCAAGTTACCAATAAGATGCTCTGTAACAGACAGAAAAGTTCAACATTTAAGGATCTCTTAAAGTAGTCGTGATGTCAGAGCCCAAGTTTTGATACAAAGTGAACTGAGGTTTTTGCTGTTGTTGTGTTTAGGCAATCCTTGAAAATATTGACTTCTTGATGACCTTAGAATGCTTAACTGAAACATACAACTTCTGACCATAAAGTCATTTAATTATCTTCTCATCATTTTTTAAATAATAGTAAACGTCTTAGAAAATAAGTCCTATGCCAAGTCACATTCTCACTCATAATTTTGAATGAACCTCTTTTTTCTTGATTCATAACTGAAGTACATAAGCTAGATATTTCAGTATTTGACATGCATTAAGATATCAAAATTTTCTTGACACAGCTTTTCAAAAGTTGAAACACCCTGCAGACTGTCTCAATACTCTGGGAGGCAATTATGTGTGTGTGTGTCTGTGTGTAATAAACAGATCATACTAAAATATATTTACATTAGAAATACACCTGTAGAATGAGTGAGATTGAGAAAGACAGTAAAAAGTATGAGTCCCTAAGACTTCAGAAAAATTTCTGTTTATAGTTTAGATCACTGGCAGCCAAGATAATGGAAACCCATTCTATCTGGTAAATTATTTGTGAACATTTAAGAAAATAATATCCTTAGAAAAAGAACAACTCCAATAACTTTTTTTTTTTTTTACAACTCTGTCATAACTTTTGTTAACAACTTAGTAAAATCAAAATTGATAGTTCTCACCATGGTACAAAGAGAACAAAGGTAAAGAATGCATGGTGGCTAAGAATAAGCATTCCATTCAATGCTGGTCTGAGTGACTTTAAAACTACCTGGTCTGAGTGTTGAATAAATACTTTCTCAACAACTCTCCCTGTAGACAGACATAAAGGGGAAGTTCTGCATGTGTTACAATAACTTCTTAGGAAAATCAAGCATATATTTTAGATACTATGGTCTATGTAGAATGCAAAGTTTCATTGCTTAGCAGGGAGTTTACCATGGAGTATACTCAACTACATGTAAAGTTGTCTCAGGGTTGGCCATAATTGGCCGGCAAATTGAAATATATTTTCATTTAGTTTCCATGAGACTATGCAATAGTGGGCATATTTCCAATACACTGATTAAAGAAAATGGGCACAAGCAGCTGCAAAAGTTGTCTATTGGAAAAGGGGAAAATAACACTCACAAATATGAAAGTATTTAATCATTAATCAGATGATGGACCTGATGGAACCAGAATATTGTCACAGTTATAATTATTATGGTTGCTTTCTTATTACTTAGAGTCTATTTTAGAGAAAAATATTGGACCTCAGGTATGAATATGAATATGTTTTGGAATATGAATTTTCTTTGAAATTGAATTCTTTCTGAAATAATTAAATATGAATGAATCCTCAGTTACCACATTTTCATGCTATCTTAAATGTCAAGGGAGAAGGAAATATTTGACAACTCAGTTCAATTTTCTCTGAATAAAAATAATGTCCAAATGAAGGTGTTTGCATTTCAACATTGCCAGATTATGTCATAGCTTGACCTTCCCTTAGAAAACCATATGTAAACAAACTTCCCTGCTACCCCTCATGTAGTATAATAGTAGCTGAAATTATTAACCAGATACTGATTTTACAGCTCTTTAATCTTTGTAGCAAAGATTCAAAACATTGATTCTTAACAAAGAGTCAGCTTGATTTGGTGGTATAAATCTAAAACTGATTATTTTTGAAATTTACATTTGCTGTTTGGAAATTGTAGTGAAATGAAACAACAATGTATTATTGTCTTTCACTGTGTCAGAGAGATTAATCTTTTTAAAGAAAAGACATTTCAAATATCAGAATTTATCTTTCTAAGCTTTTTCTGTTTGTTTAAAGCCACCACACAGTGATATGACATTAACTTGTCAAGGAAATATATCACAAAGCATTTAAGATATTTGAATCAAATGATTTTGTAATGTATTTTATTCCTAACTTAAGCATACAGTTGAATTGCAACAATATGTTACTGGAAAAACTATAAATTAGTTTATCAATCTCTTAATAGTGCCCTCTTACATTATGATGAATTGTTTTCTGTCTTATTTAAATAAAGGTCTGAAAGAGAGCAATAGTTTTAGAATTTTGTATTAGTATAATCAGGGCAATATAAAATAGGCAAAAGATGCTTTGCTATAATTTATAAAGGAGGCATTAATTTCCATTCATTTCTTTCCTTATTTTTTTTTTCTTCCTTCCTTTTTGAGAGTGTGGATTTACAGAGGATAGTTGAAGGGAAAAAAAAACACTGCATGACCACTTACCTTCAATTTGTGACTATTTGCTTTTCCTAGATAGTATTCAGTTTTGAAGGATTTGGGAATCCTACAATTTACTCATTTGAGATGGTTGGCATCCAGAAAATTGTATTTGCCAAACATTGAAATATTTTCAGTGTTTTTCCAGACAGAATCATTTTTACTTCAAGAGAAATCATACAACCCAAAGCTCTTTCACTTAAGTGGTATACTCTCTGAGCTTCTATTTAGTGCAGGTATATCTGGGTCTCTGAGTCATCAGAGTGCTGTAATTTCTCTAAAGGTTGCTGTGTTGAACACTCAAGGATGATAACAACCTCACATTTCCAATTATGATCTGTCTACAGTAATTTGCAGTTTACTCAAAGCTTGTTTTGGTTTCTGTTCATATTTTAGTATCCTTACAGGAACTCTTTTAGATTTTCAAGCAATTCAAAAAGTCAAATACCCAAAACTTCATTTATTCTTGGTTGAAAATGCATAGCTATTCTCTCATATATCATTCCATTTAATGTATCATTGGTTAAAATTATTATATATTCTCCTTTCATGTTCTGAAGACTAGATGGTGTTTTATTTAAAATTATTTTCATAACCAGGTGTGGTGGTATACACCTTAATCCCAGTGATTAGGTAAGCTAAGGAAGGTGTATCACAAGTTCAAGGTCAGCCTGAGCAACTTAGCAATACCCTGACTCAAAATAAAATAAAAAGTGATGGGGTTATAGCTCAGCGATAGAACATTCATGCATGAGATCCCAGGTTCAATCCTCAGTACCCCCCCCAAAATTGCATTCTTGAAGTTAATACACCTTTTTACCACTGCCCTCCACCCATTTGTAAATCACATATATTCAAACTAATCATCATTATTAGAAGTAACTACTTTAACTTTTTTGTTATCCACGCTTTTGCAATCTAAGGCATTTGCAGCCATCTCACTAAAATGATTACCACTGCAATTTTCTCGCTACATGTGTAAAAATTTTCTAAATTTCTCTCAGCAGGATTGGAGTTACCTTGAGAATTGATATTTTAGACCTGAGGGAATGTTTCACAAATTTCACTTGAAAACATATTCATTGCCAAGGTAAAAATAGTTTGCTATAGGGAATATTGTGAAAATTTCAAAATCTTTTCCATTGAGTTATTTTTATTTGTTCAAAATTTTATATCCATTCTAATGAAAAAGTCATTATTTCATACAAAATGTATAATTTTATTAGTATCTAAGGAAATTATATAAATCCAGGACTTTCAACATTATTAACTTATTATTTCATTTCAGTATTTCATTCTTATTGAATGAAATCACTTTTCTTCTACATTTTTTATTTCAATTGATACTAAAATGACCCTTTTAGATAAAGTTACATTCAAGTTTTTAAACACAATATTAAGGAATATCTGATAAAGTTGAGATGAATATTTAGATTCCTTATATAGACTGTTTCAATCAGGCATATATTATTAGGTTTATTTCTTAAATATCTCTAATAATATTCAATTTAAAACATTGAATCTTAATTTGTGTCACAATATGGGTTTGTTTCAATCTAAGACATACTTAGAATACATCTTATGAATGTGACATGTGTATGTGAAATAAGTTAAACATTTTATAAATACGTAATTATCAGAGAGGAATTGACTCAGAATTATACACATTGCTCATTCATGGGATTTAATCCAGTGACCAATTTTAAAATAACTTTGTGGACCAACATCCTTAAAACACTAGTAGTATCACACCATTCTTTAGAGGAATTCAGTACTCTAAGCAGTTTCTCCATTACAAATGTGGGATATCTACTTCTTTTTTCATTTCATATATTCTAGGACCTTTGTTCATACTATTCTGTACCCTTTTTTCAACTGAATTGCTATCATGAGAAACATTCAAATAGATACCTGAGGAAACCAAATTATTAATATTTATTCACCATTCTAATTTCTTATTAATGATTACTACATAATTTTTATATTTCTTAATTTGTGATTATGACTATGAATTGATCAAATTGTTTGGCCTCTAATAATGAGAAGGGGCAAGAGACATGTATTTTGTAACAAGAAACTCAGGAGCTAACAAAAACAGGATAAGAAACACGAATAGTGATATTATAAACAATATAGAGAATGGCACACATTTATCAACTTGTGCTTTATAAACGAAGTTAAAATGAAAATGAAAACAAACTAAGAAATGAAAACACAAAAAACAAAAAAGACAAGAGAAATTGTAATGAGGAATAACATCAAATTTGGAATGATAGATTACAATAGGTTACAACAAAGTCTTAAAAAACTAAAGGAAATTAAGGTTAAAAGTGACCATAGGGAGGAATAGAAACAGTAAGTGAACCATTCATTCTGGAAAAGCCACCAGAAACTCTGCTCTTGGGAGTCCCTGCTTTTCAGAAGTGAGGTAACAGGGGTAAAAACAAAACATTTGAAATCTCCCAATCCATTCCATATTATTGCTCTATACCCAGAGTTGACAATTGGCCCAGGTAGAACACTGAAGAATTTTTCTACAAAGAAATTTAGATTTAGATTTAAAATTTAGAATTTTTAAGATTTTGTAATTTGTTATCTCCATTAACAAGACCTGAGCATCTTGCATGAAATTTGTTTGACACAGAGCTTCAAGTTGGCTATTTAATAACTCACACTTGAATGTGAAGACAGCCCCAAATCATCAAATATACCAGATCTAAGAAACTGAAATCAGTCAACTGACTAAAATGAAGCTATAGGAAATGTAAGGCAAGAAATGGTACACACTTTAAATTAATTTACAGTAATAATTAAGACACTTTATTTTATATATCATTGTTTTATTCTTGTCTGTGTTGTCACCCTACTGAGACTTCAGCCCATCCTGGGAACAGTCGGGTGGCACTCACTCTGTACTTCAGTTGTTGAATACGCTATTTGTTAATGTAGCACATATCTGTTTGAATGGAAGTTCACTGAAGCCAAACCTGGTGGTTTCCACATTTTATAGCATTTCCTGAGTAACAGGAAAACTTAACCTTATAGTTGTTAAAAATTGACAAAACGTAACATTCTGCAAAAACCCGTCTGGCACCACATTACTGAAAACAGACTTCTAGTAGTTTTCCACTCCATTACCCATAGTCAAGTAGAACCATTATTCAGCAGAGAGCAACATGCTAAAAATAGATTATAGTTGCAAGACTTATGTAAACAGGATAGCATCATTCCATATATCTAAATCACTGAACATGGATCTCCTACTCATGAAGAATCTATTAAATGATACATTTCTAGTTCAGTAAAGTGGGATCTTCCAGTCAAAATGAACCCATTATTCCAGCACATTTTATGCTCATTGGAAACAGATTTATAACATATAGAAAGTCCTTTATTAAATAGGCTTTCAGTTCACTAAAAAACAAATTTACAGTTCAGGAATAACCCATTGCCTCACATGTTTTCAGCTCACAGAAATGGATTTACTACTGAGAAACAACCCATTATCTAACATGTTTCCAGTTCACTGAAAACAGATTTACAACTCATACATAGCCCATTATCTAACATAGTTCCAGCTCACTGAATATTGATTTAGAATTCATAAACAGCCCATTATCTGACAAATTTTCAGCTCACTGAACAGATTTGCAAATCATAAACAACCTATTATCTACTACATTTCCAGCTCACTGAAAGTAGATTTACAGTGTATAAAACAACCCATTATCTCACATTTTCCCGTTCACTGAAGATTGATACAGAACTCACAAACAACCCCAAGAAGTCAATGTCCTACTTTGGACAGGAAATTAATTAATTAATTTGTTAATTAAATAGACCCTTTTGGATTAAAAATAGAAAATATGTACTTCTATCAATAGCAATATAAAGCAGTAATATTTATTGTATTTCAGCTTCACAATATATTTATACACATGTATTGATATATATGATAAAGGTACGATAACCCTATGTTTTTTGGATTTTAAAACATTTATTTGTTAATTTATGGAAATTCAACACATGAAATAAGATTATTAAAATGACTACCATTTATGGACATGTTGCATTTTTACCATCTTATTTTCAAAAGATTTTTAATTCTTAGTCTACCAGAGATTGTAGGCCCACCTATATGAACACATGGATTTTATAAATTTTTAATATAAAAACGTCCATTAGGAGTTCTTTAAATGAATAAATAAATAATAGATAAAATTAGATAAAATTAACT
>JAJEJO010001462.1:200060-221746 GCA_020662805.1 Glaucomys volans
GTTAATGTAGCACATATCTGTTTGAATGGAAGTTCACTGAAGCCAAACCTGGTGGTTTCCACATTTTATAGCATTTCCTGAGTAACAGGAAAACTTAACCTTATAGTTGTTAAAAATTGACAAAACGTAACATTCTGCAAAAACCCGTCTGGCACCACATTACTGAAAACAGACTTCTAGTAGTTTTCCACTCCATTACCCATAGTCAAGTAGAACCATTATTCAGCAGAGAGCAACATGCTAAAAATAGATTATAGTTGCAAGACTTATGTAAACAGGATAGCATCATTCCATATATCTAAATCACTGAACATGGATCTCCTACTCATGAAGAATCTATTAAATGATACATTTCTAGTTCAGTAAAGTGGGATCTTCCAGTCAAAATGAACCCATTATTCCAGCACATTTTATGCTCATTGGAAACAGATTTATAACATATAGAAAGTCCTTTATTAAATAGGCTTTCAGTTCACTAAAAAACAAATTTACAGTTCAGGAATAACCCATTGCCTCACATGTTTTCAGCTCACAGAAATGGATTTACTACTGAGAAACAACCCATTATCTAACATGTTTCCAGTTCACTGAAAACAGATTTACAACTCATACATAGCCCATTATCTAACATAGTTCCAGCTCACTGAATATTGATTTAGAATTCATAAACAGCCCATTATCTGACAAATTTTCAGCTCACTGAACAGATTTGCAAATCATAAACAACCTATTATCTACTACATTTCCAGCTCACTGAAAGTAGATTTACAGTGTATAAAACAACCCATTATCTCACATTTTCCCGTTCACTGAAGATTGATACAGAACTCACAAACAACCCCAAGAAGTCAATGTCCTACTTTGGACAGGAAATTAATTAATTAATTTGTTAATTAAATAGACCTTTTTGGATTAAAAGTAGAAAATATGTACTTCTATCAATAGCAAAATAAAGCAGTAATATTTATTGTATTTCAGCTTCACAATATATTTATACACATATTGATATATATGATAAAGGTACGATAACCCTATGTTTTTTGGATTTTAAAACATTTATTTGTTAATTTATGGAAATTCAACACATGAAATAAGATTATTAAAATGACTACCATTTATGGACATGTTGCATTTTTACCATCTTATTTTCAAAAGATTTTTAATTCTTAGTCTACCAGAGATTGTAGGCCCACCTATATGAACACATGGATTTTATAAATTTTTAATATAAAAACGTCCATTAGGAGTTCTTTAAATGAATAAATAAATAATAGATAAAATTAGATAAAATTAACTGGCAGTAAATTGTATTTATGTTTTTAGTGTGCAAGATCACATTTTTACTGTAAAATATCCAGAAGACAAATTTTATTTTAAGCTTTATATTCAAATTTACCATTTATATTTTACTTAGTGTTAACTAATTAAAATTAAAATGAAAAACAAAAACATTTCATTTAAAATAGCGTGGGTTTAAATATCAAACACTCTGTTATACAATTTTAAAATACATATTAAATTTTGAATGTGTTATTGTTAACTGCTGTAACTTTGTAAAAGTCCTTTTAACCCTGGGGCCAATCTATCCATTTCCACTAACATTAATACAAGTCACTTTTGTCTCATCTATTCAAACTCCATCCTCATACACCATTCCTTTTAGTTCCTTTGAAACAAATCCTGTATAACTTATCATTTCATGAGTATTTCAACATGAAATAGAAAAAGAATCTTATCATAATCACAAAAATATCATGCATAAATTAGTCCTTTAATATGTATCATTGAATTTCTATCTTACTAATCATCTCATTTATTTTCAGATTGATATAAGCCAAGTCAAGCATTTTATTTATCTATGTAATATATGTATATTACATATATATATAATGTCTACTTATATATTCATCTCTCTCACTTCCTCTCATCTTAGCCCCAATACTATCCCATAGTTCACCAATATTGGGTGAAAAATTATTCACTGTGTTATGTAAAATATCATATAAAATAACAATATGGCTCTGGCAGTTTCAAGGCAGCAATAGTTAAAACCTTTTCCTGTTCTCAGAGATTAATGCCCTTAACTTTCAAAACAGTCACTTCACTGCACAAAGGAACCAAGTCTTATTTTGTATCCTCCATGAAAGATACAGAACTTAGCATCAAGTAACCTTTAAGAAATATTTATTCAGTGCAACAAATGAATGAACTTGCATAAATAGGAGGAAATTTTCATAACATTTATCCTAACCCTATGATATAAATCCATGAACAAAATCTGTGAACCTCCTGGCCTTTCTTCATCAATAGAACAGTAGAATGGGTCCCTGTCTGTGTAAAATCATATTTTCTACCAGATTGTCCAGTTCCTTGTATCACAGATTATAATTTCCTTCAATTTTGAAGTCAAACAATCGGATGCAATATTTTATGTACTTTTAATTTTTAAAGATACATAACTTTTCTCATTAAAATGGATATACTTATATGTTTCTGTGAAAATACTCTCTGCCTAGATCATATTGGCTTGAATGCCTATGGGTCCTACTATATTCATAGGTTAACATAATTTTCCAGCTACAGAAGCTTAATAGAAGATTTGTGACTTAAAATATGATGGGAAAAAGAAACTGTTTTAAACTGACCATTTTGTGATATATTGACTAAACTTATTTTCTTATTTTCAATTATACTATTGGGAATTTTTTACTTATAATTAATTTAACAAGGATATTTAACTTGCAATATTTCTCAAAGTTAAATTCTTTGTGGAGATTTAGTTGGCAACATTTGCTATCTGAGATTTTAATTGTTAAAAATATTCAAATTATTTGCTTTATTCTTCATCAGTTTTCTTCCTATAATGTTTATAATGTGAAGAAGTCTTTTAACAATAAGCTTTCCTTTGAATGAATCAGACTAATAATCCAAAGAGATACACAGAAGCATACACATAGATGCCCAACATAAGCAGGAAAAGTCAGAAATACTCTACAAAATTACAATACTAGTTAAAATCAATGGTTCCTAACGAAGCAAGATGTAGAGAAAAAGAATAAGAAAGCCACAGAGAGTTTTCTTGTAAGAACATATTTGGTTAAGCTCCATGATAAAGACAATTCTAATGAAAATTTTGCAATATTCTTGATGAAAATATATTTCTCTTCGTTTAGTGTTTTTTTCTGGCATAATCAGTCCTTTATAAGAATATACATTGTAATCTTTACTATTGTTTTCTGAAAATTATAAATGCATTTCTGATAGAGTGACAAAAATTATGTGCAATTACAATTTTGTTAGAATTAATATATCACTTTGAAATAAAACTAAGAAGTCAAGTTTTTATATCTCATGTTATAATATGTTGTTACAAAATATACCAAATTATCTGTTGGGAGATTTACATTTTTCAAAAAAAATTTTTATTTTATTTGTTCTAATTAGTTGTACTTTACATAGAATGCATTATACATTTTGATAGATCATACATGAATAGGGTATAATCCTTTTTGTGACAGTGACGAGAACAATTCTAAAGTCACCAAAGAATGGGCAAAAAGAAGCATAGTTAATTCTCTGTTTGTGGTCTGATGTAGATACTGCACCTTCCCAGGATTATGATAATTTGATATTTCGTGAGTTCTTTCTATGCCAACTGAGATGTAAAACCACTGAAACTTGTCCTGTTCCCTTTGGGAATTAAATTAGAAAAAAAGTGAAATTAATATCATGCCTATCCTTATAGGTAAAATTATGAACAATTTTTTTTTTTTTTTTTTTTTTGCGGTGCTGGGGATTGAACCCAGGGCCTTATACATGCAAGGCAAGCACTGTACCAACTGAGTTATATCCCCAGCCCTGAAAAACTTTTTATAAGTCAGATAATTCTTTGATCTCTGATGGAATACAGATGAATAAAATCCAGTACTTGTTTTCTAGAAGTTTCTTTCCCTGCCCCTAAGAATGATTGATCTAGAAGACAAGCACTTCCCTAAACAAATTCATGAATAATTGAAACAATAGAGCCCTGCCCAAATGCTAGAAAAATATTCTTAACTACTGGGTCCAAAATGTTGTAACTGAGATCTAAGCTATAGGACATGAACAAGAATTAATGTTATTAAACACTAATGATGTAATGTAAGATAAACTGTAAGGAGAGGCCTTGAAGACTGAAGATTCCTCTGCATCTAAAGTGGAACAGACATAAAAAAATGTGAGATAATAGAGGTCAAAATCTGTCTCTACTGGATACTTGGATAAGATGACCAATTTAGAATTTTTGTTCTTTTTGAGTATGAGATTTTAATATTTGTTAATTTCTTAAAAACAAAAGAGGTTTCATCTCTTAGAGGTTCAAGTTGAAATATTTACTGATGCAATGATACATTATCTAGCTGGGTGCAGTTGCACGTGCAACTATTTGAGAAGGCTGAGGCAGGATTACAAATTCAAGGCCAGCCTGGACAACTAAGTGAGACCCTGTCTCAAAAAATAAAAAGGTGGAAGGAATAGCTCAGTGGTAGAGCATGGATTCAATCTCCAGTACCACCATATAGAAGATATATTGTGTTAGGTTTGCTTCAGAATAATTCAGTGGTGCAGTGAGGGCAGGGAAACAGGTTGGGGGGAGTGCTTATCAATGAAGCAAAATTGCCTTCTTTTAGTTTACACTAGTTGAAACTGATAGGTCCTTGGGAGTACATCAAACCACTGCCTATACTCTTATGTTTACATTAAATTTTCCATGGGAAAAAGTTAAAATATAATATAATGCATTTGTAGCATAATGTGTATTTTAAAAATGTATAATCCTAGGTATTTTCAATATTGTTATCCCCAGCATTAATTTATGAATTCCCAAAATATAAGGCTTTTATCTTTTAACATCTAGCACACTGGTGGAAAATACTTCATAAACCCAAAATCAAAACAAACTCATTAGATCAAATACATAAAATACTGGTAAAATTTAAAAAATGAAGTAAATCATTCTTTTGTTTTACTTCCACTTGGAGAAATTTGGGCTTTGTTTTTCTTTATTTTTTTCATTAACTATTTTGACAGTAATAAATATTTTTTAAAAAAATTCTTTTCATGGATGTATATACAGTAATAATGTCTGTCTCAATCTACCATCCTGCCCATCCCCACTCGCCCCACCTCTCCCCTCACTCCCCTCTGTACAATTCAACATTCCTTCATTCTTCCCTACTGAACCTCCACTCTGGATCAGTATCCACTTATCAGAGAAAACATTCAACCTTTGGTTTTTGGGGATTGACTTATTTTATTTAGCATGATAGTCTCCAGTTCCATCCATTTACCTGCAAATGCCATAATTTCATTCTTCTTTAAGACTGAGTAATATTCCATTGTGTATATGTACCACATTTTCTTCATCCATTCATCTGTTGAAAGGCATCTAGATTGATTCCATAGTTTTGCTATTGAGAATTGACCTGCTATAACTATTGATGTGCCTGTATCACTATAATATGCTGATTTTAAGTCCTTTGGGTATAAACTGGGGAATGGAATAGCTGGGTCAAATGGTGGTTCATTTCAAGTTTTCTTAAGAATTTCTATACTGTTTTGCAAAGTGGTTGCACCAATCTTCAGTCCCACCTACAATGTATGAGTGTACTTACAATGTATAAGTGTACTTTTTTCCTCACAGCCATGCCGGCACTTAATATAGCTTGTATTCTTGAAAATTGCCATTCTGACTTGAATGAAATGAAATCTTAGAGCAGTTTTGATTTGCATTTCTCTAATTGCAAGAGATGCTGAACATTTTTTCATATGTTTGTTGATTGATTGCATTTCTTCTGTGAAGTTTCTGTTCAGTTCCTTAACCCCATTTTACTGTTGGGTTATTTTTTTTTTTTGTATTAAGTTTTTTGAGTTCTTGAAGATGAGAGCTCTATCTGAGGTGTGTGTCGTAAAGATTTTTTCCTATTCTGTAGGCTCTCACTTCAAATTATTGATTATTTCCTTTGCTAAGAAGAAGTTTTTAGTTTGAATCCATCCCATTTATTGATTCCTTTTTTTTTTTTTTGTGGTGACTGGGGATTGAACCCAGGGCCTTTGTGCTTGCAAGGCAGACACTCTACCGACTGAGCTATATCCCCAGCCCTTCATTTATTGATTCTTAATTTTACTTTTACACTTTAAAAGTCTTGTTAAGGAAGTCTGGTCCTAGGCCAACATGATGAAGATTTGGGCCTACTTTTTCTTCAATTAGGTGAAGGGTCTTTGTTTCAGTGCCTAAGTCTTTGATCCACTTTGAGTTGATTTTTGTGCAGGGTGAGAGATAGCGGTTTAATTTCATTTTGTTACATATGAATTTACGGTTTTCCCAGCACTGTTCGTTGAATAAGCTATCTTTTCTCCAATGTATATTCTTGGCACCTTAGTCTAGAATGAGATAACCATATTTATGTGGGTTTGTCTCTCTGTCTTCTATTTTGTTCTATTGGTGTACATGTCTATTTGGACCAAAACCATGCCATTTTTGTTACTATTGTTCTGTAGTGTAATTTAAGATCTGGTAGTGTGATGCCCCCTGCTTAAGTTTTCTTGCTAAGGATTGTCTTGGCTATTCTGGGTCCCTGTTTTTCCAAGTGAATTCCACGATTTCTTTGTCTATTTCTATGAAGAATGTCATTGGGATTTTAATAGGAATTGCATTGAATTTGTATAACACTTTTGGTAGAATGGCCATGTTGACAATAATAGTTCTGTCTATCCAAGAGTATGGGAGATTTTTCCATTTTCTAAGATCTTTAATTTCTTTCTTTAGTGTTCTGTAGTTTTCATTGTAGAGGTCTTTCACCTCTTTTGTTAGATTGATCCCCAAGAATTTTATTTTCCTTGATACTGTTGTGAATGGGGTAGTTTTCCTAATTTCTCTTGCAGTGAACTTGTCACTTATGTATAGAAATGCATTTGATTTATGGGTTTTGGTTTTATATCCTGCTACTTTGCTGAATTCATTTATGAGTTCTAGAAGTTTTCTGGGGGAATTTTTTGGATCTTCTAAATATATAATCATGTCAGCAAATAGTGATAATTTGAATTCTTATTTTTCCTATTCATATCCCTTTAATTTCTTTCATCTGTCTGATTGCTCTCACTAGGGTTTCAAGGACAATGTTGAACATAAGTGGTGAAAGAGGGCACCCCTGTCTTGTTCCAGTTTTTAGAGGGAATGCTTTCAGTTTTTCTACATTTAGAATGATGTTGCCCATGGGTTTAGCATAGATGGTTTTTATAATGTTGAGGCATTGTCCTACTATCCCTAGTTTTTCTAGTGTTTTAAACGTGAAGATGTGCTCTATGTCAACTGCTTTCTCTGCATCTATTGAGATAATCATGTGAATCTTGTCTTTAAGTCTATTGATGTGATGTATTATGTTTGTTGATTTCCATGTGTTAAACCAGCCTTGCATTCCAGGGATGAACCCTACTTGATCTTGGTGCACTATCTCTTTATATATTTTAGTATGCGATTTGCCAGAATTTTGTTCAGAATTTTTGTGTCTATATTCATAAGGGATATTGGTCTGAAGTTTACTTTCCTTGATGTATCTTTGTGTGGTTTTGGTATAAGAGTGAAACTAGCCTTATAGAATGAGATTGGAAGGGTTCCCTCCTTTTCTATTTCATGAAATAATTTGAGAACTATCAGTGTTGTTTGTTGAAGGTCTTATAGAACTTGGCTGAGAATCTGTCTGGTCCTGGCTTTTCTTGGTTGGTAGGCTTTTGATGGTGTTTTCTATTTCTTGGCTTGAAATTGATGTGTTTAACTTGTGTATGCCCTCCTGTTGTTTGGTTAGATCATATGTCTCTAGAAATTTGTCAATGTCTTCAAGTTTTTCTATTTTATTTGAGTATAAGTTTTCAAAATACTTTCTTATTATCTTCTATATTTCAGTAGTATCTGTCATGATGTTTCCTTTTTCTGGATTTTAATAATTTGAGTTTTCTCTCTCTGTTAGTGTGGCTAAGGGTTTATCAATTTTATTTATTTTTTCAAAGAACCACCTTTTTGTTTTGTCAATTTTTTTAATTGTTTCTTTTGTTTCAATTTCATTAATTTCAGCTCTAATTTTAATTGTTTCCTGTTGTCTGCTGCTTTTGGTATTGATTTTTTCTTCTTTTTCTAGGATTTTGGGAAGTAATGTGAGGTCTTTTATTTGTTGACTTTTTATTCTTTTAATGTATGAACTCAGTGAAATGAACTTGCCTCTTAACACTGCCTTCATAGTGTCCCAGATATTTTGATGTGTTATATTGGTGTTTTTATTTACATTTTTTTTTATTTTTTCCTTCATTTCTTCTTTTATCCAGTCATCATTCGATTGCATGCTGTTTAGTCTCCAGGGGTTGGAGTAGCTTCTATTTTTTATTTTAAAATTTTCTAGTTTCTTTCTGTTATGATCTGATAGAATGCAGGGTAGTATTTCTATTTTTTTGTATTTGCTGGGAGTTGCTTTGTGGCATAATATATGGCCTATTTTAGAGAAGGATCTGTATGCTACTGAGAAGAAAATGTACTTACTCAATGATGGATGGAATACTCTATAAAAGTCTGTTAAGTCTAAACCATTGATTATATCTATCAATTTTATAGTTCTTTGTTTAGTTTTTGTTTGGAAGATCTATCCAGTGGTGAAAGAGGTGTGTTAAAGTCACTCAGTATTATTTTGTTGTGGTCTATTTGATTCTTGAAATTGAGAAGGGTTTGTTTGATGTATGTAGATGCTCCATTTTGGGGGGCATATATATTTATCATTGGTATGTCTTGTTGGCGATGATTCCCTTAAGCAGTATGAAATGACTTTCTTTATCCCTTGTGAGTAGCTTTGGTTTGAAGTCCACTTTGTCTGATATGAGAATGGAAACCCTGTTTGTTTACCCAGTCCACGGGAGTAGTATGATTTTTCCCAACTTTTCACCTTCAGTCTGTGGATGTCTTTTACTAGGAAGTGAGTCTCTTGAAGACAGCATATTGTTGGGTCTTTTTTAATCCAATCTGCAAGTCTATGTCTTTTGATTGATAGGTTTAGGCCATTAACATTAAGGCTTATTATTGAGATATGATTTGTGTTCTTGGCCATTTTGGGTTTTTAGTTTTGTTTGTTTTTAACTTGACTTAGTTTATCTTTTGGTTGACCTTTCCTTCAGTGTAGTTCCTCCCTTTGCTGATTTTCATTTCCATTGTTTTTTTTTTTTTTTTTTTTTTCTTTCTTATGAAATATGTTGCTGAGAATATTCTGTAGTGCAGGTTTTCTAGTTGTGAATTCTTTTAAATGATGTTTATCATGGAAGGTTTTTATTTCATCTTGAAATCTGAAGCTTAATTTTGCTGCATATAGAATTCTCAGTTGACATTCATTTTCTTTCAGAGCTTGATATATATTATTCCAGGACCTCCTGGCATTGAGGGTCTAGGTTGAGAAATCATTTGGTTTCCCCCATATGTAATTTGATTTTTATCTCTTGCAGCCTTTAAAATTCCATCCTTATTATGTATATTAGTCATTCTCATGATAATGTGCCTGGGTGTGGGTCTGCTATAATTTTTTACATTTGGAGTCCTGTAAGCCTCTTGTATTTGATTTTCCACTTCATTCATAAGATTTGGGAAGTTTTCTGATATTATGTCATTGAAAAGATTGCACATTCCTTTGGTTTGTATCTCCACACCTTCATCTATTCCAATAAATCTTAACTTTGGTCTTTTCATGTTGTCCCATATTTCTTGGAATTTCTGTTCATGGTTTCTTATCGTGCAGTCAACTTTATTTTCAAGAGTATAAATTTTGTCTTCATTGTCTGAGGTTCTGTCTTCCAAGTGGTCTAGTCTGTTGGTGATACTTTTCATTGAATTTTTAATTTGGTTTATTGCTTCTTTCATTTCGAAGATTTCTGATTGATTCCTTTTAATAATCTCTGCCCCTTTATTGAAGTGATCTTTCACTTCCTGTATTTTCTCTCCAATACCATACTTTATTTTGAAAATTAGTATAATTATGTATTTTCTAAACTACATTGCTGACATTTCTTCTACTATATTGTCTATGGATTCTATTGTTGGAACATCTTGGTTTGTTTGAGGCACTTCATTCCTTTGTTTTTTCATGTTGTTGGTGTATCTTCTCACCTAGCAGTGTGGAGCTGAGATAGTACAGATTCTACCCTGAACTCTTTCAGTGTCCCTAAGACTTCTGGTACCTCACCTTTAGGGGGAAGACCAATATTAACAGCACCCAATGCAAACAATATACCATCTTAAACCAAATGGCTCCTATTAAGGGATTTACAGTTTTGTCAAAATAGAAATGAAGTGTTCAATTATTGTCCACAAAATAAACAGTAAGGTAGCCATTTCAAATGATGGACAATGAGGGAACAGAAGTAGTGTAAAATGTGATGTTTATGAGGGAGAGGTACAGAAGAGAGGTAAAAATTTATAGTAAGAGTGAGAAAGGAATTAATAGAGGATGGCTGTTAGTATGAAAAAAGTGAGAAAGAGGATCTAGAGAGATAGGAAGGTGAGAGAAAAAATATGTACAGATTTTTTTAAAGTAAAAATATAGGAATACACAATAAAACTGTCATATACTATTCAGACATCCATTCCTCGATAAATTGATGCATGAAAAATATTTGGATTCAGAGATAGTAGAGGTGCGAGACAGAGTGGAAAAAATAAATAAATAGAGGAGGAAAGCCTCAATGGAAAATTGAATGATTTCTTCTGTTGGCTTTCAAAAATGTTCTCAGCTTCCCTTCTCCACTGATAGGTGGAGTTATCTGAAGTTTGATGTTAGCTCCAGTCCTGTGGGTGCCAGACTTGTTGGGTGGGTGAGCCAGTAGCAAGATACCTTCACACCCTCTTATAGGCTTCCCACCTGTTTTAGCTGGTCCCTTCTGTCCCTGCACACTTCAGGACTCACTGAGCTGGAGAGGGTCAGTGTTCTCCAGTTTCTTCAACCTGTGCTCCCCCCAGGGAATTGCCCCTAGTCTCTGAATTTTCATAGGCTTGCCAGATCCAGACTGGCCCTAGCAAACCCAGTTGTAATCTGATGGACTTTGGTATCAGCTTCCCCAGATCCTGTCTTCTTGGAGTCCCAATATCTCGATGCCCTTTCAGCTTGCAGAGAGGGCATTCCCCAGGCATGGGCTCACACAAAGGAGTGACCCTGCAAAGAGGCAGCCAGATTGCAGCCACTACCACACCAAGCATAAAGACCTTGGGTGCAACCAGACCTGTAGGTGCAACCAGATCTGCAGGTACCCCAGTGTATCTCCAGGCCCTGACCTGAGTCCCCAAACCAAGGTGGTCATGCCCTGAGATGGCAGCATTCACATGGCAGATTTGCAGGTCCTTGCCGTTATTCCCAAATGGCGGCAGCCACATGTAACTAAACCTGTGGGTACTATGACAATGGACTTTGGGGCAACAGCTGGCAGCAAAGGATCCACTGGTGGTCTGCGAGTCATCTGCAGGTTAACAGTGGACAATCAGTGGGTCTCCTTCAGGCAGTGGGAGATGGATAGTGAAAGGCAGGCAATGGGCAGGCAAGAGGCAGGCAAATGGACAAATGGCAGATGACAGGCAGCAGTCAGTGAGTGATCCACACTCAAAAAGTAGGCAATATGCTGGCAGATGGTGGGTGATTGTGGTGGCCGAATGGGGTAAATGGCAGGGGATAGATGAGCAGCAAAGACTGCCTCACAGAGAAATAGATTTTCCTGTTTGAATTCCTGAATTACAGAGCAACAAGGAATGCAGCCTCCCTCTAGTCTACCATCATGAAACCTGAAATTTGGGCTTATAAAGGGACCTTTACAATTAGGACAAAGACTAAATGATGTAAACATTTTCTTCCCAAAATCATGAAAGTTTTCATTTTGCTTCATAATGTATGAAAAAAATAAATATAGTGTCAGGAATGGAAAGATCCATTAAAAGAGAAGTAGTTAGTTATGCAAGTATAGAATAAGTTTGCTGCCTGGGTTTGAAGCACATGTAACATTAGTGAATTAGATTATTGTACAACAGAAATAAATTTACTATGGATATTTTTAAAAATCTGTCTTGGTATCTGATATGGAGATTTTGTATCACAGAAAATTGTAAAATCACAGAAAAATTTTAAAAGATGATAAATCAAAGATCAGTTACTAGAAATCTCAGAGACAAAATAGATGATTAACATTAAGGTTAATGAATATAATCTGGAAACCATTTCTGCATTCTTTAAAGATGGGGATAACTTAAATGAATCTTATTCTATTGATGAAAAATACATTCTTTATTATTCCCTTAAATATAAGATCAACCATGAGCATCTAGTTCAAGAAGCTGGAGTTTTGGAGAGATGTGACATGCTTACAACTTAAAGAGCCTATAACAGTTTCTCATCTTTAATTCCAGGACAGCTCTATACATTTAGAAAACTTGAGTGGAATTCATTTAATGAGGATTGAATGTAATGCCTTCTTCCTGATGTGTGGGAGACAGCACCGCTAGGGCAGTAGCACACATGTGGCAATCCAGTAACAAGCTGTGTGAACAAAGAAGGGAACAGATGCTTCTTTCTGATAGTCAGAGAAACTTTGCAATGTATTTCAGATGTCAAATAAGCCCGTTTTTGCTTAACATCCCTTTTTGTCTCTTATGAGTAAGCATAATTTCTCTTAAACATATGGCCAAATATGAATTAAGCCTGGGAAATCCCATTTATAACTTCAGTCGGCATTATTGGGGGAAAATCATGTGAATTAGTAATAAAAACCATCTGTTCTCACTTAGAGAAAAATGCTTCACACTGATGAAGTGAGACTAATATTCAGCATTTAAAAATGTACAGAAAATTTTAATGGAACAGTTTCTTTTTAAACAAGATGTCAAACCCATTTACCCAGATTGTCCAATCAATCTTCAAAGCCTTAACAATCTTTAAAAAAAAAAACAGATAAAAGAGAAAGTCCCTTTCTTTTACAAGCATATGAGTTTTCACAAAATATATCAAATACTGAAGTATACGTTAATTCTTAGAAATTACTCATCTTCTCCAATGTCCTAATTTGGTTATGAAATTTTTTTCTTTTTTTAATTACAATTGTGTCCTCAGTTTTCTCCTGAGTCCTTTTATCTGATTATCAATAGTAAGTCAGGTTCATTGAAGAAGAGTTTAATAGACACATGTAATGAAGAGATCTCACCACCTAGATAACTTGCTGTTATTATTTGTTTGTCTCTTCATATTGCTTGAACACACACTTTTAATTTGGTTAATGTTCTATATATTTGTATTTTTAAATCACATGGTTCCATAAAATCTATAAAATTGAGCAATATCCTATTATTTCCTAATCCCTATTACTATTTCCCATTGCTAGTCAATTTAACCTCCTTTAGTTGTTTCTTTTCACACAACATATGTTTATATAAATAATGTGTAATATTCTTATTTTTTAATAATTTTTTTCTGTGCTGGGTCACAAACTCTGAGTTTTGCACATTCTATACAAACACTTTATTATTGAGCTACATACACCTCTGGCGTTCATATGTTATCTTTGATTTTTCCAATATAAAAAAAACTTCACCTTTCTTACATAGCTTGCAGACTTTACAGCTCAATAATTCTCTCCTCATTTTTCTAACATTCTTAGAATGCAATCATACAATCATATTTTATTCTTCAGTCACTCTTTATACTATTATCTTACAAATGTATTGATGATTAATATAATCATAATCATATAATATCATACTTATATTTCCTTTCTTATGCAATTTTCTAGTGTCCCTGGATTTAACAATGACTCCTTTCTCACTCCTTTGGTTATGATGGTGCCTATCCTATTGTACCATCCCAGTCTCCTAAAGAGTCATATATCTCCTCTTAGTACATTGCCAAAGATATTCAAGCAGTAACCTTTCTTCAGTATCACCTTTCTGAAAAATGCTTGCTTTGCCTTAATGTTGCGTATTGGGGAATATTTCATCAAATTTTATCTTCCAGTCAATTGATTTTTTAACTTTTTTTCTGCTATATTTTAATTTCCTAAACTATGCTCTTTTCTATGTTCTATTTTCTTGCTGTTTCTCATCAAAGTTTTATTCTTTTTGTCTGGATCTTTCATGATGGAGCTCCTCCTCAGATGTAAGATATTATTTAGCTGTGTGCTGGAAGCTACTCTGGGATATCTCTGCTCAAGGTGCTGTGTGTCCTTTACCTTGTACTTTTGGTGTTTTCACCTTTAGCTCTGGGTGGTATTTCAAAATTCAGAATTTCTCTAATTCAGCTTCTCCACAGTATGCATCTCATCTTCTGTCAGTATATGTCAGGGCTTCTCAATGAGACTTTAAGCCAATCCTACTACTTTGTAGAAAAATACACAGTTTACCATCAATGACACCTGCTGACTCTAATTCCTAGAATTTTCCAGGATTCTGAATTGGGAAAAATTCAGAATCATTAGCATTTGTCTTTCTCATGCCTGCTAAGTTCTTTATCACTAGTATGTAAAAACTCAAATTTCAAGTTGTCATAGGCATCTCTGCCAGGATTTCAATTTTACAAATTTGTGTATGTATATGTATGTGCATATGTAGGTATATGTATGTGTGTGTGTATGAGAGAGAGAGAGAGAGAGAGAGAGTGTGTGTGTGTGTGTGTGTGTGTTAACGTCCTTTCACTTATGTGGGGTTTTGGAAGAGGGTGATGATAAACTCTATTTCATCTATCATGTTTAACCTGAAATTTTTTCAGCTTTATCCTATATGCTTATATGTACCTAACAAGCACTACCAACTCTATATTTGTAAGTTTCTGCTAAATGGGACATGCACATATATAACCAATTATCTTTTTACATAAAATGACCATTGAATATACAAACACTTCTTTTGTTAAAAATTGACTTGCAATTTTTGTGAAAACTGATACTCAGTTTTGTATCTGTGTGCATGGGTCCATATAACCATACATATATACAATTACTGCAGAACTGACCAAATACTGAATGCTGATGCTGCAGCACAAATTCCCAGGTCTTAATGAAGTGCTTAATTTTTATTACTATAAAAGCAAGATTATCATTCATTACCTACTATATGTAACTATATAACATATTATTCAAATTCAAAACTGTAGCAGAGGTTTCCACTGGTAAAAATGTTAGTGTATCCATTATTTATAATGGAATTTAATACTATCCTTTATTTCCCTATAAAGAGATTTTTAAATCAATTAGTTTGAATGACAGGTATGGATTGTACGTCAATAAATAAGTAAATGTATATGTATGTAACATGTTTAATCAAGCCTAGTGTTGAGATGGATAAGCATTTTTATATCCTATTATTTTCCCTCTCTTCCATTAGCGTGTGTGTGTGTGTGTGTGTGTGTGTGTGTGATTATATGTCCATCTAAAGCATGACTCTTATGGCTAATACTTTCTCAAAAAAATAATAATTTATTAATCATGTAATAACTGGGCATTCAGCATGTTTCCAGTTTTTACAAGTATAAATAACGTTCTTTCCTTAGAATGGAGAAATTGCTAAATTTCTGTAGGATGCTAGAAAATAAGTACTTTGATATTTTTCTCAAAATTTATTTAATTATCTCAACTTTTTAAAGACTTTTCAGTGATATTTAGGGATTTAAATCAAAATTTTTAGTATTCATTTGCAAAATCTTTTTTCAATAATAATTTTCAGTAATAACATCTAGCTGTGTATTGCTATTTTCAAAAACTTTTTAAGAGCAACATATTTAATTGGTTTCAGTAAGCTCAAAAAATAATTTATGCATTTTTCCTTTCATTATTTACTTGTATAGGTTCATTTCTAGTTGGACTGACATGAATATTTAACTAAATATATTTTAGTAGGACTTGAATCATTTATTTATGTTCCTGCATGACTGATAATATTCTATTGCACATAAAGGGAAAGATGGGTGATTCTAAAATTTTGTTTCCTTTTTCTCCTAAAACTCTATTTAGAACACAAACTTCTTCTAAAATTTGCTCCTGTAGAGGCACATGAAGTTAGTGTAATTTTTGTTTTTTTATCTAGTTTAAATTTTTTCTGGTGCTGTGAATCAAACTCAGGGTCCCATGCACACTAGGGAAGGACTCCACCAGAGAGTCACATTCCTGGCTCCATTTTCTCCCCTTTCTAATTTTATTTTACTGTCTTGAATCTCATATGTCTACAGCTATTGAATATAAAAATTGTCCAGAGAGAGTCTAAGAATAGTTTTTTCTAATTTTTCTTAAAATATGCTAAGCACTTTTACTTCTGTTGTCCCATGTCTTCATTAGTATTAGAAAGTCAAAAAACTGTATTTTTGATAACAGTTTTGGCTCCAGGGTTTTAATTATTTTATAATTTAGTAGGTATGTACATTTCCAATGTATCTTCTACATTTTAACTTATAATTTTTAATTTTACAAATTTATTTGGGTGAGTACCTGAAATGTTTCTTTTCAATTAGCAACTCAACAATTGAAAATGACAACTGTATTCTATACTGTCTCAGTTATAGATTTTAGTATTGAACACACATATTCAGATGTCCTTTAATCTTTCTTTATCTCAAGTATCTCCCTTTTCATTTTAATCAGTTGTTTTTATTGGCATTTTATTTGCTTTGAGCTTATGTCTAATCGTATCTATAACAGCCTTTTTAAAAAATCTTTGCTTTCTATGACATTAGGCAATTCTCTAATACATGCTCCTATCACAACTCATATTCAGAAGCATATTCTTCTCCTAAGCCTTTAGGATGAAGTTTCTTTCCTCTTTTCAGAAAGTACTATATATTAACACTATCTTGTACATTTTCCTAGGATCTTTCTACCATCGAAGGTAAACCTGTTGTGTAACAATAACCAGAGTATCATTTACCTTTAATTCTCCTCCAGTGACTTCCTCCAACCTTCAGCTAAAGGGCAATTCGATGTGCACATTTCCTAAGCTCACCCTTGGTTTTTATGACTTCTTCATCTACTGCAGTTGTTCTAGACCATGTCCTATTTTCTTCTCATCAAAATGCCTGCTTCTGTGACACGTTAATGTTGTGGAATACACAAAAAAGTGCAATCTTCCTTTTCCTTTCTTTCCTCCATCACATTTGTCACAATTGTCCCAAAGGACAAATAACATCTCCCAAGATAAAATGAACTTCTTCTGGTTCTTATGTCTTAAACAAGGCTACATTGTTCAGCTGCTATCTGGAATGAAGAAATATGAAGGGTCATTCCAGGAAAAGGGTTAGGCACTCTTTAAGTGGCACTTGAACAGTAAGGGACGGCTGCCTGGCTTGCTCTTAATGTGAATACACTACTTCTGAACCAGAGAATGGAAAGCAAGCCTGAGGAAACAACATGTTCTACCTTCCACCTGATGAGTGCTATCCTTTTTTCTCATGGATAAACATTCCATTACTTGTTGTGTTTCTTAGATAAGGTACATTGGCTTTGTAATTACAGGAAATCTCTCCTTAATGCTGGGATCAAGTATTCCAATATTACTAGAATTCAGTGGTGGCTAGCACACAAATTTTTCCTCATATTTCCTCTAAAGATTTTTGATTCATTTTAGTGGGAGATATTGTAATAGGAACTTTCATTGGCTACTTTATTTAAATAAAGTAGGTTTCCTGTCTTTTATATACCTCAAATGAGACAATCTCTTTCCTGAACTCTTTCTTCCTACCTTGACCTGAAGAATTTTTTTCAGTGAGATCATCTATAAATTTAATGCTACTTAATACAATGACTTGCCTAAACTCTCTCAGAGCCAGGTGAATTGTTTTCTTCTCTTCTGAATTTTGATTAATCTTTGCTTTTTGCACTAACAAAAGGAAATACATAAAATGTAAAGAAGCGTCCAGAAATTAAAAACAAATCAAACGCACAAACAAAAAAGACCTTTGTGTGCAAAAAGATTATTCTGGGAAACATTTGTGTTTGCCATAAGGAAAATGATCTTACCTACAAAGTTTATTTTTAATATATATTTCTTTATGAGAGTACTAAATGAGTCTAAAAACAAGTTCATATTTCTAAAAATAGAGAAACTTTGAAGCAGTGTTTATTCTGAAAACAATAATGTACTTTAACTTAAATAAGCTTCACAAAAATTTCTAAAATAAATTGAATGATAGATTCTCAATATCCTTTTTGTTTGTACTACAAAAAATACAGTTTGAGCATAATACCACAAATAATATTTACCTTTTATTTGAAATTTTTAACTGTACAGATGAGCTATCTACTTGATTAAGAAGTCAAAAATTCAAGATCATTGCTACCTAAACACTAGTATTGCTGTTTTCTTTTTCAGTGTTCTCTGACTCTTATGGTTTAGTAGATTCAGAGGATCTGGAGGAGAGGAACCAATGTGTCCTTTACACTTTAACAACAAACATCCAAATTACATGATTTTAAGCTAAGTACAATTGCATTATATAGGACAAAAAGGAAAATCAAGGGAACAAACTCCTCTATCAGTGAAGTCTTATCTTTTGTCAAGAATGAAAAGCAATTGTCCTACGAAGGTATTGGTCCTAATGCTTCCATTTAGTAACATGCATCCTGGAGAAAAGCTGAAGAGGATGTTGAATTGAAAATGCTTTCTTTCTTTTTTTTTTTATTTAATTTTGACTCATTGAACACAAATGGAATACTACAGAGCAATAGTGACAAAATCAGCATGGTATTGGCACCAAAACAGACAGGCATATCAATGGTACAGAATAGAGGACACAGAGACAAACCCACATAAATACAGGTATTTCATACTGGACAAAGGAGCCAAAAACATACAATGGAGAAAAGACAGCCTCTTCAACAAATGGTGCTGGGAAAACTGGAAATCCATATGCAGCAAAATGAAACTAAACCCATATCTCTCACCCTGTACAAAACTCAACTCAAAATGGATCAAGGACTTAGGAATTAAACCAGAGACCCTGCACCTAATAGAAGAGAAAATAGGTCCAAATCTTCATCATGAAAATACTTTCAAGAAGAGTATTTCTTTCCTTGAAAGTGCTATTGGTTGGATGTAATTGCCACTATCCAGGTAAAGGATAGGGATGAAGAACAGGGAATTAGGTGTCTGGATTTCAGAGATAGAGGAAATAAAATTTACAGTAATGCATTCTATTTGTGGTGAGTGGAGGTAGGGTATGTTTTTATGTATCTCTAGTTTCTATCTTGAATTAGGCAGTCAGTCACCACTGAGAAAAGGAATCCCAAAGCACGCACAGATTTCAAAAACTTTATTTTGAGTTGTTCAGTGTTTAGAATTGTTGAATTTTATGTATCCAGAAAATGTCAATGCTGAAGGTATTGAAGATAATTTTAAATATTGGTCTGAAGTTCAGAGTGAGAGGGAGCTTGAAGTTCTAGAGATATAATCTGATGGTTCTATCTCCAAGGTGTATCTTGAGTTAGTCCATTATTTTCCATTCCCATTGCCAGTATCCTTGTCTGGGACCTCATCATAATCATGGGTCTGGAATATATTTACAAACATTCTTCAAGTTCTGCCCCTAAACCTATAATTCAATCTTCATGTAGCTGTAATAGTGAAGATTTAAGAAAGAGGATGTCACGTTCTGCTTAAAGGATATACATTACAATTAAATAAAAATTCATATGTCTTACTATATCTTTGAAGATCTTGTGTAATCTGGCTCTTGGGATTCCCAATCAATCCTGCAAGATTCTTGGGAGTGGAAGCCAACTTTAGGCTCTCTTACCTCAGGATGTATCATAATTGATTTCTTGTCCCTGGAAAGGTTCTTTTTCAGAGGATTACTCCAGAACCCTGCCTACCCTCTGCTCTCCTTTGTCAATACTTGCCTTTGATGTTTGAACTTCAACATTTTCCTTCCCAAATGAGGTGCTCACCTACCCCTCCTCACAATCTACACTCAATTATACCACTCAGGAACATGTTAATTTCTATGATGACACTTAACATAATGTATAAATTTAAAACATACATATATATACATATATATATGTTTGTATGTACATACATATACATATATATATGTTTGTATGTACATATGTATGTATGTACATATATATATATGTTTGGGGGTCTAATTTGTACTATTGAGACTTGAACAATATGGAGGTTAGGGCTTCCCATCTCTACTCAGTTAAAATCTGTGCAAACTTTTTAAAAAATTATTTAAGACTTTTATTAACAGATTCTTGATTAGAATTTACCAATTTTTAAAGCAAGCTATAAAATTTTATTCAAAATTAAAAATGAAGTTGAAAAGAATCTCAACTTGATCAAATTATTAAAAAATTAAAGAAAATTTAAAGGTATATTGTGAAAAATCAGGATTTTAAAAAACACATTTTTTTTGTTACCAAAAGAACATTTTTAGGTGAAAGCATCCCATATTTCATAGTTAAAACAGATAGTTGTAATTAACTGGTCAATGAACAAAGAGGAAGCACTTGTGGTCTTCCTCTTCTACTTGCTAGAATTTTATAGTCATTCTTCTTTTTGCATGACTGGACAATGGTAGCAATGATAAGCTGACATTTGTTCATCCCTGTCCTGTATAACTCAGGAGCTGATGAATTATCAGGTGGTGAATCACCTGCTTTTGTCTCCTTGCCATCTTTCTGTTTAGGGTTTTCTGGGCATCTGCACTTGGTAATTAAAGTTGAGGTGGTAACAATGTCAAGGTGGCCACTGACCTTGGGTTTCATTTCCTTGATATTTTCTTATCCTCTTCATTGTCATTAGATCTAGTCTGTCTTTGGTGAAGAGGATGCCTACAGAATCATGGTCTGCAATATATATTCTGTCTCAATGGTACACATATCTTGTTCTGCACCTTGGTTGCAAGCATCTTGCATCACTTCTTCCTGCCCATGAGCATTGAAATACTGTGGTCAATGCTCATGTAATATAAGGTGGGAGACTTCACATGTGGTGAAGTCCTGAGTTGGAACTTATTTCTCATTCTTTTTTCCAATCACTATTCTGTGTACTCTGCTAGTACTTGTATGGAGGACCCCTTTTGTGTGGCTAGCATCTATAATGGGTATGGTCTGCTATCTATTTATTGCCCTGAACTTAAAGCATCCCAGGACCTGTAACATTTTCTGCCTCTATACCCTCTTCTCCATCACTTACACTATGGAGGAATGTCAAGGGGTCACTCTTCTTTAAGGGATTCTGATGTACATATACATCATCCATGGTGTCATTCTATTGATAAAATCATGTTTTCACAATGAACTGTTTCACTATTCCAAAACCTTTCTTAAAATGGTCTTCTTGACCTGTTAGCAAGGGCTGCTTCTGCAAGGCCCCGCAAGTCACTGTTCCCTCCATAGCTGGCTGTAAAGGGGCTTAGTATCAGCAGGGCCAAGGGCATAGGCTTTGGGATAGATGGCAGCTGCTACTTTATCTTGCTGGTCATTGTTGCAGTGATGGTGACCAGACTGGCAGAATCAGCTGGGTTCTTCTAGGGGTGTGATGGTAACCAGGCCAGCAGCAGATGAGGGACTACTCTGGGATCTTCTCTACTCTCTGACTACCTATTGAACTCCACATATAATGTTTGACTCTCCAAAACTTTAATGACTAAGAATCTGCTGTTGAC
>JAJEJO010001463.1:0-48954 GCA_020662805.1 Glaucomys volans
AGTATGGCTAAATGAGCTTTGTTCCAACCTGACACATTAGGGTATGGCTTTTATGTGATGATATTAATTGTACTTGTCATACTGTAAAATCACTTGCTTATGTGTACATTTTCCTACCTTACCATTTCTTGACTTTTTTCTTCAAAAAAGAAATTTAGTCATAAAATAGTTCCAAGTTCTCTTCTCTCTACAGTACCTGGAAGACATTAGGTGCTTAAGAAATATTACTGAATTGATGATTGGAATCATCAATATACTCATGCCATGTATATATGCAAAAATATATAGCCATGGACTTAGTAGTTCTAGAGTTTATTTCCAACCATGTTGTTTTCTTTGCAACTCTTACTGAGAAATGTTTAATTCTAGGAAATGTTAATACTATGTTTTTGTTTGTACATTATGGAATATAAATGGTACCTGGCCCTGTGAGAAGCACAAAAATAATAAAATACATAATCCTTCTTAGCCTTAAGTTGCTTGAAAGCTAGAAAGAAAGATAAGAAATAATGACCATTCCTAGGCAAAAGTGAAAAGCCATGGCACCTCCAAAGCCTTATCCTTGCTCATGTTATTAAGTTGTGAACAGATAATTATGTTCTATGACTACATTACTTGAACAACAACTTGAAGAACCAAGCATGCTTTATCAAACTAGTTCCACTGTTTTTTTCCCAGGTAGCCCAGTTGGTATTGTCTAAAGCCTGAAATGTTTTTTCTGTCCCCAGGAATGAACTGATTTTGGCTTCACCTTGGACAGTAGATTTGGAAGTTACAAAGGGATAAAGTCACAGTATTAGTTCAGGCTGCTATAATACACTAACAACAAACCTATTTCTCAGTTATTGAAAGTTGGAAACCCAAGGTCAAAGTGCTAGCATGGTCAGATTCTGGTGCAGGCCCTCCTTCTGGTTCAGAAATGGCTCTCTACGGGTGTGTCCTTACAAAGCAGAAGGAGGAAAGAGAGGAAGCTCTTTCATATCTTTTATGAATGGAAAATGAATCCCATTCATGTTGACTTCAACACTGTAACTTAATTACCTCCATAAACCCCCACCTCCACTTTTCATTACATTGCACATTAGGCTTTAACATATAGATTTGAGGATACAAGCATTCAGTTCATGGCAGTCACTAAGCCCAAACTCCATATTATTAAACAACAGGGTTCACTTGGTGACTGAATTCAGGGGATGAAAGAAGGGAAAAATTTACTGTGTCAGAAAATACTAGTTAATGCAAAAAGTTTTTGGAAACTCCCTTATTAGTAATTATTTGTTATCAGAGAGATTTATATTTTAATAAATGTTTAATATTTTTACACAAGGATTGCTACAAATTTACATATTTTCTTAGCAAAAATTAGAGCAGGTTGAGCATCCCTAATCGAAAATTTTAAATCTCAAATGCTTTAAAACTCAAAACTTTATGAGCACCAACATGATGCCACAAGTGGATACTTCCACACCTGATCTCTTAGGATAAGTTGCAAAGCACAGGCATGCTAAAAATATTGTATTAAATTACTCTCAGGCTATGTACATAAGGAATAAGTGAAACAAATGAATTTTGTGTTTCAATTTGTGTCCCATCCCCAATATATCTCTTTAAATATATGCAAGTATTCCAAACTGAAATCTGAAAGACTCTGGTCCCAAGCAGTTTCAGATAAGGAATATTTAACCTGTAATAAAATCCAACATCAATGATTTGGTCCTTTTTAAAATTGTTCTCCTAGTAGATAAAGAGCAGACTTAACTTTTTTTTTTCTCAGAATAAAGATGTACAAATGACAGAAGCTCTACTCATTGTGCTATAAATGAATCATGTTCTTCAGTTTATGATTGTTCCCCTACCTTTTTTTTAAAGGAATTTAGAGCAAAGTCGAGAGAATGGGACAAGCAAGAGATACTGTATCAGACTCATCTGGTTTCTTTAGATGCTCAACAAAAATTATTATCTGAGAAGTGTAATCAATTTCAGGTAAATTCTCTAAATGAGAAGAAATTAGAGACTAACTATTGGTACCTGTGCCATTCAGCATGTAATCTACTTAAATATATAACCAAAGGGAAATAACCAGATTAGATCTAATGATCACTACAGCCACAGTACATGAACTAGCTATAATGGTGAGTTTAGTCTACATGTCTGAAAGGATGATGCTATTAAAAATTCCATTTATGGGGCTGGGGTTGTGGCTCAGTGGTAGTGCTTGTCTAGCATATGAGACACTGGATTCAATCCTCAGTACCATATAAAAATAAATAAGTAAATAAAATAAAGGTTTAAAAAATTTTAATAAAGTCCATTTATGTTATTATGTCATAAAATGGCATGTCTTTGAATGCCTATTGGCGGGTACTTACAACTATCTAAGACTGTATGATTTGTTTTGCATTTCTCTAAATACTTGTAAGGCTGAACATCTTTTCATTTACATCATAGCTTTTTTCATTTTCTCTTCTGGGAATTGCTTGATCCATTTTTCTTTAGTGTTGTGTCTTTCTTATTAATGTGTAGAATTTTATATATTAGAGATCATTAAACTTCGTTATATGCATTGGTAATTTTATTCTATAATCCAGTTGTTTGTTTTATTTTGTGTCTTTCTTTCTTATTAAGAGTTCTGTACCTCTAACTCCTTCCCTACTCTACAACTTTGTCCCAAGGTTATACAAGTGTATATTTTCTCTGTATACCGTCTGAAATTGAGACTTTGAAACAACCATAATACTGCATTATACAAGTCAAGCATCACTATCTAGTAATGTATTTAAGGATATTTTACTAGTTCTTTTCTTTCACTCTTTAACTTTATGTAAACTTAAATATAATATTCTTCACTTAATTTACTCAGTTTTCATATTTTTCAGAAACAGGCACAAAATTACCAGACTCAACTAAATGGTAAAAAACAGAGCATAGAAGACAGCAGCTCTGAAGTCCCTCACTTGTTATGTGAATCAGATTCCAGTTGTGAAACCAATGAAAGAGATGAATTCATTATTGAAAAATTAAAATCAGCTGTGAGTGAAATAGCATTAAGCAGGAATAAGTTACAAGATGAAAATCAGAAGCTTTTACAAGAACTGAAAATGTACCAAAGACAGTGCCAGGTGAAGATTTATTTTTCATTTTCCAACTAATATTGCCTTTGAGTTGACTCAACATTAATAGGAATTAGAAAGCTAGTCTTCTGTTACATATGAAATTCAGTTCATATTTCCTCCTAGTAATTAATTATCACTTGATGAGTAATCCTAGAGGTGCTTTACTCCACTGGAGTGCATGTTGGTTCTGACATGAATGTATTACCAGTGCATGTAACAGTGGTCACTTAAAGACCTCTGTGCCTGAAAAACATGGCCCATTAGTCACATACCATCCTCGGTCCCCATTATATTTTCTCTGAACCTGTGCCTCTTTAACTCACAGGAATCCTGGACTAGAAACATAGGAGATCATGAAAGGTTAAATGATTTGGTAATCTCAGTGAGAGACATGATGGTTATTCCTTGAGATTTATCACTGGTGACTTGAAGTATTAGTCAGCTTTGTCACTGTAATGAAGTACCTGAGACAATCAACTTATAAAAAGACAAGGTCTGTTTTGGCTCATAGTTTTGGAGATTCCAGGCAATAATTGGTTGACCCCATCTCTTTGGGCCTGTGGTTATGTGGAACATCATGGTGGGACTGCATGGTAGGGCAAAACCACTCATTTCATGGCCAAGGAGCAAAAGAGGGAATGAGGAAAGGGTCAGGATCCCACAATACCTTTCAAGGGCACACCTCCCATGACCTAGGAGTGATGGTGCCCACCAGGCACCATCTTTTGAAGGTTTAACCACCTCCCAGTAGTGCCATTCTTTCATACCAAACCTGTATGTGGGACTTTCAACATCCTAACTATAGCACCTTATAATAACCATTTACCAAAGAAGTAACTTCCACATTGGTGAATGTGATTGATAATTTATTCAAGCATTTTTCTTAATCCAACAATCTTTTTGATCTTTGTGTCTTTTCTTCTTCTTGCAATCATTATTATATACCATTCATCAAAATTGATTATTACCAATTTTCTTACTAAATGTGCATTTCTTATTCACAAATATCCAGCTAGGTGAAACATTATATGGTTTTATCTCTGACCTGTTAACATTCAACTTTCTACCATTTCCTTCATGCAATTGGTCTATCTCTACACTCTTCTTTATTCCCTTCCCTAAGTATATTCCTAAAATACGCTTTTTGAAGTCACTATCTGAGCAGACTACTTCTTCCCTAAGATATTCCATGCTAGTATTTTTTGCCACTTCAAATTCCAGAATCACTTTTTAGTCCTGGGCCAACTCCTCATTCCTCTACCCTGCCTCATTGTATATGGGATTATGTGTTGCATTAGTCCTGAATTTCTTTGTCTGCCATCATCTGCTCTTCTCCTGTGTTCCTCTTTCCCCACATTTGGGAGGGGATGAAAAAACAAGGCTTCCAGCTTATCTTAGTTACATTTCTCCCCTATCTCAAACCCCAGCATTATTTGAGAAAGGTGGCATTATTCTAATACAAATTAAAATAGAGATGTAAACAAATAAATGGAGCTAAATTGCAAACATTTAACATTGAGGAAGCCAGAAATTTTCTAGAAATATAAAGAGGTATTAGCCTTACTTTTCTGCTCTGATGTCCAGGGAGAGCTTCTAGAGTTTAGTTTGCTTCTCAGCCCACCCTGTTCTGTTTGAGCTGTGTTCTCCTCTTTTAGTGGCTGCTCCCCATTCATTTCCTTGGGTATAGAACATCTGGCCTTGCCTTCTGGTTAAAGACAACTTAAACTTGCATTGTTTACTGTCTTGGTGTTGCTGGAGATTCACATTCAGTGAATAAGGTGATTATTTTTCTAGATATTTCACAAATATTCTTCTGTGGACTTCAGTTTATCCTGAACAGACTGAAGAATGCTCTGCTCTGTACTGAGTTCTTTTTGGCTCTGGTTCCTATAAATCTACTCTGTGCAGGTCTTTCTGTGTTCTGTTTACTTTGTCTGAAACATATGTCATTATCAAGTCCAGTCATCACATCTGGTTCTATTCTTCAGAAGGTCTGGTTTCTTTACCACTTGAATTATTTTAATCTTCTCCAAAGAATTCTGTTTGGGTCTCTTCACAATGTCCAAGAGCATCATCTTTTATGAGCTGAAGTTCAGCCTTTGTCTTGGGCTCAGGTGTGGAATAGTGGCATATTTAATGGCTGTTCTTGCACCTACATTCTAGGACAAAAATAACCTATGTTTCCCTTTCTTGACAGATGGCCGACTTTCCAAAATTATTTCCTTGACAACCCTACCTTTCTTCTTCTCAGAACTTTATCTGAGGAGGAAGGACAATTCTGTTAAAAGAGAAAAAAAAATTGCAAATAGAGGAAGAGTGTACATTCAGGAACATTAATAAATTAACATTCCTAGTTCAAATCACCATTTCTTCCCTCTCTCACATAAATAGATTTAAGTCTGTGTTTCTCACTTACCCCATCAACACGCCTGCTGGCAAGAAGAGAGCAAGCATGAAACCGAGTCTGGAGGTGTAGCAGGAAGTTAGGATACGTGAACCAGCTGCTGGCCAGTCAGCCTATCCTTTACTGTATCTGGCTAATCCTGACTCAAGTCCAACAGGACTTCACCTCCCTCCACCAAAAATTTTGTAAACTTCAAGGGGCTTACACACACTCCTGAAAAGTTTCTAGGTTGCACAGATGAAGGAAAAGTCCATGCTACCCACTTTGATTTATCCTTATGTATACATATTTTAATGTACTAATAATTTATTAATATTCCTGAATATATGTGAATAAAATAAAATCCAGCTATCCACAGAAGTCAATATAATTATGAAATATTTTTATTAATATTTATCCCAAAGTTTGCAAAACAACAGTATTTTTTGCCTAATTGGTATGACTTCCCTGTAAGTCAATGACTCTTTATTGGTATGACTTTACTCCCCAGATGACATTTGGCCAGGCCTGGTTACATTTTACTTGCTAGAAAAAAGGGAAGGGGGCTTCCAGCATTGAGTGAGTAGAGGCCAAAGATACTGCTAAACATCCTACAATGCACAAGATAGCTCTACAACAAAGAATTCCCCAACCCAAACTGTCAGTAATGCTGAGGTTGAGACATGCTTCTTCAAATTTTGAAACTATTATTTTTCTTATATTCTTCACCAGTAATTCTCTAAAGGTACTTGTTAGCTGTTTTCCATAAAATTTAATGTGACTGATATTTATACTGATTTCTGAGGAAATTTTTCCATATTTTTACAAATTTTTATTCATTTAAAAATAATTTATCCTTGGGTGTAGAGACACTATTAAATTTAAACACTGAATCTCCAGTTTACATTTTTCAAAAGAATTGCACATATTAAACTAGATTATTCTGGAGTATGATGTATATGTTATATACCAGGACTATTTCTTATAGTTCTAATGAAAAGAATTTTGAAAAATAATTCAGTTCAAAAAATTCAAGATTTCTAAAAGATAAGACTTTTGCTCCCAGGAAAATAGTACTTTTTATCTATTTGAGAAAAAATGTTGAAAATAATGTTTTTATTTAGCCTTTTTCCCATTTTATTTCCAAATTTTACTAATGTTTCATCTTTTTGCTTTAGGATAAATACTAAGTGAGAAAATGTCAATTATTTATATTTGTTAGTTAATTTGAAGGTGTAAAATCACCACTCCTCTCTAATCATTAGGCAAATTCCTAACTAAACAGATGGACCTTAAACTTGTTTTACAAAATTTATATTTTACCAAATGAGAATAATTAGAGGTAAATAATACTGCAACCAGAATGTGTATTTGGAAAGAAATTTATCTTCTCTGTTGCAAAACTGTCATGACAGAATATTCCACGTCTTGCATATAAGTGCAAAAAGACAACCATTTCAATTTGAATTATTGTCATTTATTATACATAAAATTCTCTTTAGTTTACAACACATTTCAATGCTAGATGCATCTGAATGGTCACATGAATCACATCTCCTCTTTTTCTTTCTACAACCTCGAAATGTGTCAGTATACACATTAATTCAATTTCATATATTTATTTGCTGTGCTACATACATTCATGTTTGTTAACATGTAGTATTTCCGATGGTTATACTATACAGGTTAATGACAAAAATAAATTTTCTGCATTTTTCAAATATGCATGTCAGAAAAGTTAACCTTTTTTTGTTTGCTTGTTAATGTATCATTAAGGTATGAGAACAACACTAAGAAAAGTATAATGCAAGCCATAAATAAAATTTAAATTTTTGTATCAGACACACTAAAGAAATAAAGAGAAATGAGTGAAATTAATATGATAGTGATATATTCACTTCAATATATAGATCCAAACCATTATTATTTCAACATGTAATCAACATATATAATTATTAATGATATATTGACATTTTTCATTATATTCCTTCAATATCTGGTGTATACTTAATACTTACAACTTATTCAAATTCAGATGCTAAGTATTCATTGAAAATACCTGATCTACATTTAAAATTTCATAAAATTTTACAGTTAAAAAGTTTACAGCTGGGAATGGTGGTGCATACTTGTAATCTCAACTACTCAGAAGGTTGAGGCAGGAGGATCACAAGTTGGAGGCCAACCTCAGCAACTTAGTAAGACCCTGCCTCATAAAATAAAAAAAAAGAGTAGATTTATACACTTTTGTTGTTACAAGCTAACTTGAATTATTCCAATAACTGAATCAAGTACCAGATAATCATTTTCCTGAATATTTGACACACTGACAATTGGTTTAACTTTGGTACAAAATCACATCAATTTCAAAACTACATCCCAGTTTTAAAAAACTAATTCTTATATCAGCAGTTTATTAACATTAAATTCAAAGTATAAAACAATTATAACCAGATGTGGTCTTACATGCCTGTAATCCCAGTGACTTGGTAGGCTAAGGCAGGAAGATCATGAGTTCAAGGTCAGTCTCAGCAACTCAGCAAAGCCCTCAGCACCTTAGTGAGACCCTGTCTCAAAATAAAAAGTAAAAAGGCCCAGGTTAAAACTCAGTGGTAAAGTGCCTCTGGGTGTTCAATCCCTAGTATCAACAACAAAAAAGCAAACAACTAAATGTATCAATATTGACAAATCCTTCAAATTTTTCTTATGCTTTCACAGCCAATTTACATAATCTGTCAAATCATTATTGTCAATTTGTATTACAAAAAGTTTCAATTTCAACATATACATTATTGTACCTGTATATTTGTCACTAATGAACTTTTCCCCTCCTCAATGATGCCTTCATCATAAATATTATTTTCGAAAAATGATAGCTCATAGATACTATTTACTTCTAATAATAAACAAATAGACTCTTTTATGGTCACACTTCAGAGTTTAAGCTAACTGTGGCCCATGGCAACATTACATTTTATTGGCCTGGAATTAGAGCTATGTATGCACTTCCTTTTCCCAAGTAAAGTAGGCTCACTTTCTATATGCAGGTTCCTATTCCCTGGTGACAAATTTGCAAAACAGGGAGCCCAGATTCTGTCTTCTTCAATTATATAGTAATGGGTGACATTGATAACAAAATGAATTGCTTGTTTTACTTCCTAATCTGTTGTTTCACATCTCTTTTTGCTTTTCGAATTTTAGCCCCTTTTGAAAAATACCCACTGTTCAAAACAGACTTTTCCAAACAAGTCTCTTAAAATCACCATTTTGAGTCTGTTTTTATATTTATTTCCAAGTCAACCAGTAATTTCTGGGGCTTAAGTATTGCCACTAGACCCTTCACTGGACCCAAGCCTTTAGGACTCTTGGAAAATGGTAAATACCAAGGTTTTGGAAAAAAAGAAAATTATCTTGGAACTTATTATGGTTATGTTCTATACCAATTACATAATTATTCTTCTAGACATTGTGAATTTGGAGATAAGAACTAATGAATAAGAAAATATATATCTATTAAAATCTTGTACATTAATTTTCATAGCAGAATTATTCATTATAGACAAAAAGAACAACTCAAATATCCATTAACTGATGAATAGAAAATGTGGTGTATATTATTGTATATTATTCACTGATATGTTCTATAATATGTATGAACCTTGAAAACATTATGCTAAGCGAAAACAGCCACAAGCACAAAGGCCATATATTGAATGATACCGTATATATTCTTCTAGAGAACAGCCAAACACTTCTGCAGAAAATCAATCAACAGGCCATGATCATAAACCTGAAATAGGTACTCAACACTGCCTAGCTATCCTACTGTTTCTCCAATCTAATGCTCCCATTTCCACTGTAAACCATTTCAAACCTTCATTCCAAATCACCCCCATACCTGACCTCCAACCTCCCTTCCACTGTGAACACATCATGGTACCTTTTACTTCACAGAGAAAAATAGAAGTCAACAGATATCCAGTCTTAATCTCCTGTATCCAAATGCATAAACCAGTTTATATTCCATTTTCCTTTCCTTTCTTCCTGTTACAGGAGAGGAAGGACTCTCCGATGCTTCAGGCATTTCTTCTACTTGCCTGATGAGCTTTGGGGCTCATCCCACTACCTGCTCAGGAATTTGACACCACCATTATTGCCCCTACACACTTTTTCCTAACTGGAATAACTTTAGAACTTGTGCAAGGCTCTCCCTTTAATAATATAAAACATTGGACCCACAGAATTGCTGTTATTTCTAGTTATTGATTAAAAGTATGACTATTATTGTCTTTATCACTGGATAGCAAGCTCATGGAGGACAGTTTGTGTCTGCTTCCCGAGAGCAAATAATAAGAGCTCTGTAAATACTTATTGAATAAACAAATGATGGAATGAAGCAAAGGACTAAATATCAGTTTGTTTAAAAGGCTGATTTATAGATGTTAAATATTTTAGAATATAAAAATATTTATATCATGTTAAATATTTTAGAATATAAAAATATATCATGACATTTGGAGAGTAGCACTGACCACTCTCCAAAGGTCAACTATGATTTTTACTTGTTTTGTTTTTGGTACTGGACATTGAACCCAGGGGTACTTTACCACTGAGCTACATCCCCTGTCCTTTCTATTTTCTTATTTTGAGACAGGGTCTCACAAAATTGCTGAGGGTCTCACTAAGTTGCTGAGGATGGCCTTGAACTTGTGATCCTCCTGCCTTAGTCTCCCAAGTCACTGGAATTACAGGAATGGAACCACAATATGACCCATCTATCCCATTCATTGGTTTTATCCAAAAGAACTAAAATCAGCATACTGTTGTAATACATGCACACCAATGTTTACAGCAGCACAACCCCTCATAGCCAAGTTATGGAATCCATCAAATGACAAATGGATAAAGAAAATGTGATATATTTACACAATGTAGTTCTACACAGCAATAATGAAGGATGAAAATATGGCGTTTTCTGGTAAATGGGTGGAATTGGAGAATATCATGCTAAGAAAAATAAACCAGACTCACAAACAGTCAAGGGTCAAATGCTTAATCGCATATGCAGAAGCTAGAGAGAAAAAAAGAATAAAGAAAGAGAATCTCATAAAAATAGAATGGAAATCAGTAGAGTAGAAGCGGGGAACCATGGAGGCGGGGGTTGGCAGGAAGGGAGAGAAAGGGGAAAAACTGGGAAATGAAGTTGACCAAATTATACTATGTGCATGTATGAATATATCAAAATGTATTTTAATTTTATGTAACTATAATGCACAAATCATAAATAAAAGAAAGGCAATAGAACAGAGGAAGAGGAGCAGAGGGAGGGAGGAGAGGAGGGAAAGAGGAAGTGTTGAGGACTGAAATGGAACAAACTATGTTATATGCATTTATGAGTAGGTCAACATTAACTCCACTATTATGTATAACTATAATCCACCAATAAAAAGTAGGCATCAAAGCTTTTTATGTTTTAATTCAGGCCATGGAAGCAGGACTCTCAGAAGTGAAAAATGAGTTACAGTCACGTGATGATCTCTTGAGAATTATAGAAATGGAACGATTGCAGTTACACCGAGAATTATTAAAAATAGGAGAATGCCAAAATGTTCAAGAAAATAAAAAAAGGTATAGTTTTTATATTTGATGCTCTGAAACTATTCAAAACATGATGTTTATTTTTAAGAGTTTTATATTTGTAATTAGAATAACTTTTTATTCATTAGTAGCTAGTATTAAATATTAAAATAAAAATAATGGCTATTTTATCTTCAAAGTTTTACTTACCCAGAAACATATATCATGTTCTGATCTGATCTGTGAATACATTTGTCACATTGAGTCAGAAATTTTCTTACTTTTGTTCTTCAATATGTCATACTGGGCATTGTGGCACCCACCTGTAATCCCAGCAACTTGGGAGACTTGAGGCAAGAGAATTGCAAGTTCAGAGTCAGCCTCAGCAACTTCGAAAGGTCCTAAGCAACTTAGTGAGACCCTGTCTCAAAATAAAAAATAAAAAGGACTGGGGATATGGCTCAGTGGCTAAGTACCCCTGGGTTCAATGCCTGGTACCAAGAAAAAATATCACAAAAACAATAGTACATAAGAGAAAGTAATAGGGGTAAATATGATTACAGTATGTTTATATGCATGTATGAATTTGCCACAATAAAATCCATTATTCATATAATTAAAATTCACTAATAGAAATCCAATAGTATAGAACTGGTATTCAATTACATATTACAGAGAATAATTTTTTTCTTATTTTTCAAATGCTTTTCATTTCTATTGCCCATAAGCCTGATTTTAGCTTTCTCACTTATAAGTGCTATAGTTATTTTGCCTCCACACTCACCACCTTGTCAATTCCATCAAGGTTCTTATTAAAACAGGTATTTTTCCTCTTTGAAATAAGATATTGTGAATTCCATAACCACAAAGAAAATGGGACTGCTGAGGATTATTAAGTGTTTTTGCTTATGAATAGATGGTTTGACTGCTTTAATAGTTCTTTGGCATAGAACTTTCTTCCTCATAATCAAAAAGCTAATGCTAGACCGGTGATAGGATTTTAAAAATTGAATAGCCAAATGGTGAAAGATATTTTATTGAAATATAATTATTGTTTTTTAGGCAATAATTATTTCTTCAAAGTTGTGGGTCATGTTAGCACTTCTTTGAGGTCTGTCCTTAACAACTAATAGCAAATTAAGATCCCCCAAAGTGACCTATTGTATGCCTCACCACAGATGGCAGAATGCCTATTAGCCAGTCAGCATTACTGAGTGTTCTGTATACAAGTTATACATCATCATCACTGATGACTAATAAATCTATTGGCTATTTATTATGTGTAAGCTGCTGATCCAGTGTGGTGAGTCAGTGAGAAATGTCTTCACACAGAGAAAAAAATGTATATGCCCAGAAACATAAGAAATTTTGTAGAAGAACACAACATTCAACCAATGTCTACTTCTGATTTTTTGAAAAGTATTGTAGGCACTTTGTGTGGCACTCTTACAAGGCCAATGCTAAATTCCAAATATTGCCAGCTTTCCTTCAAGACATGATTTGATCCAAACTCTTGCACTTATCTACATATTTGGTCAATACATACTTTTGCTCTGCCTTGCTATTCTCCATTTAATTTGGTATTTAATTTGGTCTTCAAGTCACATCTTTATCATTTGGAGGATGTACCTCAGTTCTAGTATTCTGAGATTTGATGAAATATGTATTTAAATTTCCATAGCTTCCATTGTACTTTGGACTGATCAGTCTTCATCCTTCTAGTTTATTCTCATGTGAATATTGCTCTGTTTTATTGTTTTGGTTTCTTATTTGGACTCTGTTTCCTCTTTATATCTATATTAAGGTGAAGCAGCCCAGTTTATTAAGAGCTGATGCACAGTAGCTTTATAGAAGTAGTATAGGAATGTCTTCATTCCTTTTTCAAAACTTGAGTCAATAATGCTGATTTTCATTAGCTTTTCCTTTTCTTAGTTGTAGAAGCACCTTGGCCTGATATGTTTTGAGTTATTAAAATAATTCAAACATCCTTTTCCTACATGACAAATGACAGTTCTTTTATATATTAATATTGGCATCTTATATTAGCTTAATTATTTTTTTATCACCTGTCTAAATTGGAGTTTGACATTTTTTCCCCTTACTCAATGAACTTTGCAAGTTTACCATGAGGTTTTTAGCATTCAGTTCAGCATTGCTTTCCCTGAAATTGCAGAGAAAGAATTGAGAAATAGGGAATTCCAGTTTTCACTTTTTCCAAATCACAGCGAATAAGTAATTTTTTTATTTATTTATTTTATTTTTTATTTTTTGGGTATTGGGGATTGAACCCAGGGGCACTCCATCACTGAGCCACATCCCCAGCCCTATTTTGTATTTTATTTAGAGACAGGGTCTCACTGAGTTGCTTAGGGTCTCACTAAGTTGCTGAGGCTGGCTTTGAACTCGAGATCCTCCTGCCTCAGTCTCCCAAGGGCTGGGATTACAGGTGTGCACCACCGTGCCTGGCAAATAAATAAAATTTAAGACTAATCCTGAAATAATCTTTTAGAAGGACATCAGACAAAATGAAAATTCTCACAACATATTACTAAGTGTAAAGCCAGGGAAACTGAAAATTAATATATACAGTATATTCTAAATGTAGGGGAAAGGTATATTTATTCATATATATATATGTATATATATATATATATATAAAGAAAAAAGACAAAATGCACAAAAATGCTAGCAATGGTTTTTCTTGGTTGATAACCTTATATGATATTCTCATATGCTCTGTTTTCTATACTATGTGGAATGAACACACATGTACACACACACACATTATCAGAAAAAATTGATGTATACTGCAGGGATATCATTAACAATTTGTACCTTTTAAGAGATCCTTTATTTTTAATCTTTAAATTAGTTATTTCTCCATCATTACTCAGATTTTGGTTTCTGTTTTATGTGTGTGGTTTTTGTTTTTGGTGTGTGGAACCTTTCCAAAAACTCAGGCAATATAAAATTTTACTTACAAATAGTCCTCACACACCAGACTCCACAGGAATAATCAAGCCTGACTTCTAATAGGAAGCTGATGCTTTCCCAACCTGGTTATCTTTATTTTTTGTTTTACTGATTTTTATTTTATCAGCGTGCCTTACATGAAAGTGAAAATTGTTTGCTTATACTTTTCCAACCTTTCTTTTGGGTATTGTGTTTTTATACTAGTTTCTGCTTCCCCTCTCTAGTATTAATATACAGTTACAATTCCATTTTATAAATGAGCCATCCAAGGGTGTTGCCTTTTATCTGACTAGACTGCCATATGTAATCATTTTTAAGCATGTTTATGGAGCAGTTGTTCCCCTTGGACTACTCATTACATAGATGTTACCTGCAATGCATTAGCAAGTTGGGTTGTTCCCTTTTTTAGGATGGGCTCCCTGGCTGTTTTATTATAGGTAGTAGGCTTTTCTTCTCATCCAAAAATCTTATGTACATATGCAATTCCAGTATTCTGGCAATTCTAATGAATAATTGAAATTTCATATTAATCACTACCCTTGTTCTCTGTTAAAACTATTTGCACTCAGTTAAAGATGTAAATACTTATGGGATATGAATGTATTAGCACGTGCAATTTCTATAACTAGAAATGTTTCCAACAATAATAATTTATCTATCTATGCAGCCTACAGTGGTCTAAATTAACAATATAATCATAACAACTTATTAAGTGGAGTTTAATTTTTTTGAGGGGAGGTCTGTGAATAGGACTCATGGGTACTTTAACACTGAGGTACATCTCCCAGCCCCTTTTATTTTTTATTTGAGACAGGGCCTTGCTAAGTTGCTGAAGCTGTCCTCAGTCCTTGCAATCCTCCTGTCTGAGCCTCCTGATTCATGGGAGTAAAGGCGTCTGCCACTGTGCTCGGCCAGTTAAGCTTAATTTTTGCTTGTTATTTTTAATTTGTAGACTTGAATCATCTTATTCACCTACTACTAAAGAATCAGAAAGGAAAAGGAGAGAACTGTTTTTAGTGGTCCCAGACCAACCGAATCATGAAAAAGAATTAAGTAAGGTATGGAAACTAATGAGCTCCATTCTTCCAAGTAGAAGTCTTTGAATATGAACAGGTTAAACAAACAACTTCCTTCTAACTCCTTTCTTTTTTTTTTCCTGTATTCTCTCCTAAGTTAATAATCTGCCATCCTGATAATTCTGACATTGTTCTGTGTGAACACAAACCTTGGGGTGTCACTCTGCCAGTGAGAGATTGCCCATGAAATGTAGAGGGCCAGTGGCTCTGTGAGACATGGTTTATAGCAGGAAGGTTGCAAGCACAGACTCCGGTGCTCAGCCATGTGTACAAGCCTAAGGAGGTTGCCTATGCACACTGCTCAAGATTCTCATTTCTAGAATGGGAATGATTTGTACCTACATCATAAGGGGATGGTATGTGATGGGGATAGAATAAGTCAATAACTACTTATTGCCCTTACTGCCAGCAGCGGTTCTGAGGATTTAACAAATCCTAATTCATTTATTCTTCACAACCATCTTATCTGGTAGCTCCTAAAATTATCCCCTTTTTACATTTGAGGAAAGACACAGAGAAGTAACTTTCCCCAACTTTACACAGCTAATAAGTAGCTGAGGCTCAATTTGAATCTAGGCAACCTGCATCCAGAGTACATACTCTAACCTTAAGTTAAAATCCATGAGATAATACTGTAAAGTGCTTGGAACAAGGGCCTAACTCAGAGAAAGCATAAAATGTTGGCTGCTAGTGTTGTTGGTCACACACACATTTTTTACTGAGTGCCTGGTGTTTGAGTCAAGCACTCTTCCACAAGATGAAAAAGGTCCCAGCATTGTTCTTAGAGTCTGTCATTCCCCACTCTCCTACAAAAAGCCTGGTCTTCTATTATTCTAGTAAGATTTAGTAGTGTCTTTCTTTCCATGAATTTATCATAGTTGCTATTCATTTCTCTGGTCTTTAGGTTTGAGGATCAAACAGAACATGCAACACTATAAAATCTAAACAATTGTTAAAAGTTAAACAAACAAATGTAAGCATGGCTTAGAGCTATCATCTAGTGATCTGCACATGACTTGACACATAGTAAAAGACAATAAACATTTAGAGAATGAAGTAACTAAAATTAAGACTAGGTAATCCCATACTTACATAAAGCCATAAATTCAGTTGTCGCTTTTATAAAATCAACATTTTTTTTTTAGTATCTAGTAGGACTATAACTATTCTACCAATTTCCATAGAAAATATAATGATATGAAAGACAAATCCTGTCTGACAGAGTTGACTATCAGAGGACAAATATAGGCTAAGTGTAGGAAAAGTGTTACAAATTGATGATCATTTCTCTTACATTTTTCATACTTAATGACACATAATCCCATGAAACTGATTTTGTTGATTTAAAAAAAATAAGAAACTATTCTCTACTGATGTTCCCAGTTAATGCATTATGATAAAAAAATGATTAAAGCCTTGTATACTTATACCCTTCTTAACATCATAGATTATTTGATAGTAACAAAATTTTCAATAATATAAAGAGACTACTGATTTCACACAGTTTTGACATGGAAGAAGAGAATATGTTGCGCAGATCTCTTTATGAGCTCTTGGAGACCACTAGATAGTTCAATACTGTGCTGAAAAGATAACAAATGAATTGTATATAAATAGCTATAGCTTCTAGGAAGTGTTTGTGGAGCCATTTTCATTCTCTTGCAATAAAGCCAACAAGAGCCATGTATTATGAATCCTGCAAGTGTTTTCTTTTTCCAGTACAAAACTATTTTTAGCCATTTGTTTTGTGATGAAATTCACATCTTTAATAAAGCCAAAAGTCATTTGAAATTCAGGTAAATTAATCTTATTTAGAAAGAAGCTTTTCAGTATCGCATGTTGTTTTAATATCTACACATTGTAAAATAATAAAAAGTTCACTGCTTTTTCATAATAATGTGTTAATTTTTTTCCCATTTCCAAAGTTCCATTTTAAGGAGAATATGTTAAACTATACCACAGGGATGCACTCAGCAAAATCCAAATAGGGACAAACACCAGAACAATGCTGTTGTTTTATCAAATAAACTCCAATCTCCTACTCTCCTCATTTGCTTTCAGGGACTGCATAACTTAGGCCCAGTTCAGTTTTCTCCCCTTTAAGTCTTTTTTTCTTTGCCATCTGTTAAATGATATGGTTAAGACCATGTGATTTCTAAGGTCACATCTAATTTTGAAACTCTCAAAATGTTATTAATAAGAATAGAATCAGATAAGGGATATGTTTTCATGAGCTTTTTTGCTGCTGAGACTAAATGACTTGACAAGAATAATTTTAGAGAAGGAAACATTTATTTTGGGGCTCATGGTTTCAGAGGTCCCAGTCCATAGACAGCTGACTGCATTTCTCTGGTCCAGCTGAGACAGAACATCACAGTGGAATGATATGGTGTAGGAAAGTGGATCAAGACATGATGATCAGGAAGCAGAGAGAGATTCCGCTCACCAGATACAAATATATACCCCAAAGGCACACACCCCCAAGGACCCATCTCTTCCAGCCACAGTTAATCCCTCTTAGAGAATAAATACACTGATTGGATTAAGGCTTTTATAACCCAATCATTTCACCTCTAAATGTTCTTGAATTGTCTTACACATGAGCTTTTGGGGGACACCTCACATCCAAACCATAACATTCTGTCCCTGACCCCCAAAAGCTCATGCTTACCTCACAATGCAAAATACATTTAATATATTTCCAAAAGTCCCCATGGTCTCAACAGTTCCAGGATTACCCACAAGTCCAAGTCCAAAGTCTCCACTGAGACTCAAAGCAAACTCTGAGTGTGAGCCCCTATAAAAATCAAAAACAAGTTACATATATCCAATATATACAGGTACAGAGTAAACATTTTCACCCCATAAGGGAGAAATTGGGGCATAGAAAGAAGGGATGGGACTAAAATAAGACATAAATACAGCTAGGCAAACAAATCTCATAGCTCCATGCCCTGCATCTGGAGCACATGGCATCATAATGCTCTCTCCAGAGGGCTTGTGTAGTTCCACCCCTATGGCTTTTCTGATTGCAGCCCATATGGCCTCTCTGTTGATTTGTCTCTGCCTCCTGATAATGTACTGAACTGCTTTCTTCTACCATACTCTTCTGCCATGGTGTTCTGCCTCACCTCTTGCCCCAAGGAATGGAGACAGCTGTCTATGGACTGAGACCTTTGAAATTGTCAACCCCAAATAAACTTTTCCTCCTCAAAAATTTTTCTTGTTAGGTCTTTTTAGTCACGGCAGCACAAAAGCTGACTAAAACAAGATGGGTGGTATAAAGCCTGGTGATGAGTTGGATTCACCTCTGGACATGTGTACTTTCCATTTTAGGTCATTCTACTCTAGGTATCATTCCCTGGAACCGTTTTTTCCAACATATGAACCGTCTTACAAGCCCTTTTCATAAGATGCTGCAGAGCACAATGGGCCAGGCCACAGGTCTGGGAATCAACTGTCTTTCACCAGGAATGTGACTACAAAGTTATGCACCTTGATGTTTTTATTTACAAACCAGAAAAAGATTGTAGGAATTGAACAAAATGAAGTATGAAAAGTACTTAGAACACATATTAAGAGAGGCTTTAAAAAGATATATGTACCAGTTTCAAGGGGTGGACTATATTTAGAGCCTAATTCAATTAAACTTAAAGAACATTTGTTACATTTTTAATACAATTTTAAATTTGAATTCTTCATGGATATTTGATGATATGGAGGAATTGTTTAAAGTTTTAGACATTATTATGTTTTCTAGCTATGTCAAGAGAGGGGGGAGAAACAGAGTTCCTATTTTTTTAGAGATTCTAGACTAAGAAGTTTCAAGAAATGAAAAAAAACTTTTAAAAGTAAATGCTTTGGGGTAAATTCATAAAATTCTCTTTACCACTGGACTCTAGTCTCTCCAACCTTATTCCTCATAAGGTACTTGGTCTAGCCACTCTAAACTCCTTTTAGTCCACTGAGTGTGCATTGCTCACTCACCCCCTTGTTTTATTACACAGTTTTCTGGGACTCCTCCATCTCCGTCTTCTGACTGGTTTCCATTCATTCATCGTATTTAGTCTGATGCCCTCTCCTCTGGCAACCCTGTCTTGAATCCATCCCCAGGCTGAGCACCATCCACTATATACTGCTAACATTGATTATTGCACTGTGCTGGAATTATCTATTTTTGTTTCTCCCATGTACAATGATTTGGGGGTAGTGGTAGAGATTGGTGATTATGTATTTTATCTCTGAATCTCAAGAATTGTCAACTATTAGTGGTTTCTAGAAATATGCTAGGAGGCTGGATCAAGATAATAGCAGTAGGAATGCAGAGCAGAGGCAAGATTTAAGAGAGGTTGAAAAAGAATGGACAGAATTTACTGCCTGCCTGGATTTGGAAGAACAAAGGAGAGAAGTTCCAGATGATCAAAAGGGTCCTACCATGGAAAGAGAGCCAAGTTTAAGGATATAGGAGAGTTCACTGGGAGGAGGTAATGCATTTTCATGGACACATTAAGCTTAAAATGTATTATAATTTGGTTTTGAAAATCATAGCACTTAGTGACAAACAGTACAGCATAATTTATTTTAAAAAGAAAAACACAAAATGTAAAGACAAAAGCTATAAATTCCACTCCTAGCTCTACCAGTTACTGGTTTTATGATTTTGAGTAAGTCGTTTAACCTCTTTAAGTCAATTTTTTCTCCATTAAAAAGTGCTTGATAATACTTTGTATTCCTTCCAAAGTAAAGTCAGTAGTAGATGATGATTTGTATATAATACTGAATAGAAATAAATGAAATTTTGAAATTAGAAAGAAAAAAGTAAATGAATCATATAAATACCTATTTTATTTGAGTTTTTTAAAATGTTTTTTAGTTGTCGATGGACATTTATTTATGTGCAGTGCTGAGAATCAAACCCAGTGCCTCACAAATGCTAGGCAAGCGCTCTACCTTTGAGCTACAACCCCAGCCCTAAGTACCTGGTTTTAATTTAGCATGCATCAGAAAAGGAAGGTACAGTGGATTCTCTTCAAGTTTCAGGATAGGAGAACTGAACACGGCCAATAGAAGCTTTGAACTGTTCTACAAAGAAATAGATTCACTCATGCTTTCTGGTATCTATCTGCTGCAGATAAGAAGCCAGCTCTATTCAGAGGAAGAGTTCCACAGCACTGAGCAGGAAAGAATGAGGAATGAAATCTCTGACTTAACAGAGGAGCTTCATCAGAAGGAGATCACTATAGCAACTGTTATGAAGAAAGCTGCCCTTCTGGAAAGACAGCTAAAGATGGAATTAGAAATAAAAGAAAAAATGTTAGCAAAGCAACAGGTATGCAAGCAAGAAGAAAGCTCTCTGCCAGGGAACACTCTTGTTTGGTGCTCATGAAAGCCCTCCTTATTGACTAATAGAAACATTGCAATTCTTGGTATTGTTTCTGTGATTTGGCATGTCAGAAATGCTTGTGTTGTCATAGAAATGCTTTGTAGGGTCACAAAAACCTCTGTGAGATATCATAAAGTTTCCTCAAGAAAGAATTAGGGAAATAAGCAACAGTGGAAGATAATGTCATCAAATCTCATCCTACCATTTTCTTGTAACCATATTTTGAGCACCTCCCACATACGTGCTAATCAAATTTTTCCTTCAGTTGTTTTCTGTATGTCATGTTCACTAACATTTTTATTTAAAAAGCAAAACTATTCCAGTTTTTCTGGGGCATTTCCCACCTATCATTTCATGTATAAGAATTCCTTTAGGGTTTTAAAAATGGATGCTCTAACATGAAAATCAGTTCATATTTGCTGAACATTCACTCAATACACAGTTTAGTGCTTGGGGAGAAACAGCAATAGTACCTTACTGCTGAAATATCACAAGCAACTTCTATTTTCTCTCTCCCTCCCTCTCAACCAGCCTGCCTACCTTTCCTTCTTCCTTTCTATTTACTTTTTAAATTCCTTCAATCTCTTATTCATAATCAAATTGGTAGCCTGCTATTGAGAACACAGAATTTATCTGCCTTTTTGACTCCAAATCTAGATGTTTGCAGAGCACAACACATTTATTGAAAAAAATTTAAATAACTTTCTAGGCATATGAAGATCACTTCACAAATAGTGTGACTATTAAATCCTGAGTATTACAAAAACAGAAGAGACTCAGCCTTTGTCTAGTTATAAGCCTTAAACTATGATTAATATATACAAGACCCAGGAAAACAGCACCAGCAGGATAATAGCATCAGTGGTACCTGTGTGGGAAAGGTATATTTAAAGCTGGTTATAATGATCTGGGTAGTTGGATTATGAATGATTCTTGTTTTCAATTTTATATTCATAAATATTTTCTGGATGTTGTCAATGAGCATATTTTTAGTAATTACAAAAATAAATCTTTAAGGCAAGTGTTTTATATAGAAATTAGCCCTAGGTAAACAAAAGGACAGATACCATATCCAATATTTTCAAGTAGAAAACATCAGGGAAAAAAAAAAAATTAGAAGATGAAATGAAGGAGTCATAAAAAAGGAAGGAAATTTAGCAGAATACCAGAAAGAACAAACTAAATATGAAAGCTATGTATAATATATTGGAAAACTTAACCAGGTGTTAAAGAAATGTAATGGATTATGTTATTTTAAGCATGTTCTTTAAACTACTTTTTTGGTGATAATTTGTATGCAATAGAAAATAGCAATGAGAAATGGAATTTTGGGATTGGAAGGAAAAAGTAAGTGAATCATTATCATAAGTATATGCTTTTAATTTATAAGAGGAAGATACAGTGGGACTGGCCAAAGAAGAGCTAAATAAGAGTACCTAGTTGATAAACTTAAGGGAAAGTGTTTCCCTTCACTGCAACTAGAAAATATTTGTATGCATCCTTAGCTTTAATAGGATTCCAAGTTTTCATTATGAACTTTATATTTACCTTTTATCTTCTCACTTTTCAGGTCTCAGATATGAGATATAAAGCTATCAGAACAGAAAACACACATCTGAAAGGAATGATGGGAGATTTAGACCCTGGACAGTATATGGTAATATGCTGAATTCATTCAATAAATTGAACAAGAGATAATATAGTGGTCAGAACTTACCCAGACTTCATTTATTGAGCACAGTCCACGTATGAGGCATGCAAGAGTTGGAGTGGCCAATTGTCTTATACTTTAGTTGAACTCACTTTTATCTTCAGGCTGAAACATTTTCATTTCTAGTTTTCTCCCTTCTTCTTTTCTTGGATTGGACTCAATTCTGATCATTTCTCAGACATGCCAAACATGCTATTTCCTTGCTTTTGTTCTTGTTGTTGCTTTTAAATCCTGTATCCTGCGTGCTCTATTTAAATGTCAACCTTCCCCTCAATGAAGCCACTCCTCAAACCCAAGTTAGAATGAATTATTTCATCTACACTTGGTTTGTGTTTTGGTCTAACTTACAGCTTGTCACTGGCTGGCAATCAGGGATCATGTCCTACTGTTTACATCACCAGCACCTTACAATATCAGGTGTAGAGAAGGCTCTGATATATGATGGTCGAATTAAGAGTCATGAATAAATGAATGAGCCAATGGCTTTACAGGTTTGCACAAAGCAACTTAAGCAGGTCCTGTGTCTCAATTCCATTGTTTTAGGTAACAGTTGATGGTTGAGTTTTATATGAAAATTTTTAATTCATTGTACTAATGAACTACCAGAGTTCCATGTTTATTATTTATTTACCCTAAGAGAAGTTTTACAATGATTTTTCTGTCAGTCAAGAATGAAGAGGATAAGATATGAGTATTGTAATTGCTTACCCTGGCCTCAGTTTCTTCAGTAATATAGTAAAGGAGTTGGGTTAGGCATACTGCACAGTTCCTTCTTAAGCTATGGTACTATATTTCTGCAATATTATGTACTTGTTCTCATAATAGTCCATATTCTAGCAGTGTAGAAGCATCTAGGAGCATTCTGCCATCTTCTCCTAGTATGGTTATGGATCCTGTAATTGTAGCATAAATGAGTAAAAAGTAAAACATATATGGTTTCCTTATTTGGTACATGAAAAACTCTGCTTGTCACCTAAGATGTTTTATTTCTAAACTCTAGACACACAAAAAGTTAAGTAAAGTCCTGGCTCCATGGATGTATTTTTAAAATCACAAAATAGTATTTGTATTATTTAAAAAACTCAATCTGAATGCCTTTAGGTGTTTTTCTAGGTCATCACAGCCCTCTGTGTCTGCTTCACTCTGGCTCCTGTAGGCATTTGGTTTTGTTCATTTTTTTAAGAAATAAACCATACAAAGATATATAAAGAAGCAGGTAATTATCCATGCCTCTACTCCCAATACCAGCTGGAACTCCAGAGATATCCAGTACTAACAAACCAGTGTGTAGTATTCTATCACTTTTCTCTTACACATATAGAAAGGTGAGTTGGATGTTTTTTACAGATATAAATATATAATTTATGCATTATCCAAAACTGCCTCTGACTATATACATAGACATTTTTACAAGACAGTAAGCACATTTTTACTTTTCCTAATTTTCTAGAAAAATTATACTCATGTAAAATACATATGATTTTTATAAATTGGATGCATAACTTATGTACTAATAATTTCAGCAGTTATTTTTTTTGCTTACTTCAGCCCCCTCCCCTTTCCTCCATTCCTCTATTCATAGCATACCTCATTCACCCATTTGTGTGTGTGTGTGTGTGTGTAGTCATAGACCTATTTAGGAATTATATCACTTTTAAAAATAAGGGTCACATACTTCTGTGTGTCTTGTTTTGTTCCAACAATAGAACATCATGTTAAATGAAATAAGCCAGGCTCAGAAAGTCAAGGGTCATGTTTTTTCTTCAGTGTGGAAGCTGGAATGAAAAAAAAGGTGTGTGGTGGGGGGAGGATCTCATGAAAATAGAAGACACATCAGTAGGGCAGAGAAAGGGAAGCAGGAGAATGAAGGAGGGGAGGGCAAGGGAAGTAGTAAGGAATGAAATTGATCAAAGTATGTTACAAGCATGTATGAATATGCCACAATCAAACCCACTATTCTATATAATTACTATGCACTAATAAAAAATGCATATCCCCTGAAATCCTTACAAATCAACTGCTTCAAGTCTTTTTCTTTATTTATATTTGATTATATTCCATGATATGAATGTATCAAAATTTATTAAACATTTTTCATAATTATTTGAACTCTGTTTTCAGGTTTGCCTAAATGAATAATATTATTAATCCACGTGTGTGTGTGTGTGTGTGTGTGTGTGTGTCTGTGTGTCTGTGTGTGTGTATATACATGTAGTCTTGGAATGACTTGCTACAAGTGGAATTGATGATTCACAGGTTGTGTTTTAATTTTAATAGCTGTTGTCAAATCATATTTCTACCTTTCTCTCTTTCATCCTTACCAGCAATAGACATTATTGCTCTCTTTAGTTTTTGTCAGTGTTATAGTTTGGAAATGAAGTGTTCTTCAAAGTTTGTGTTAATGCAGAAATATTGAGAAGTAAAATGGTTAGATTATGAAAGTTGTGATTAAATCAATACATCCTATTTTGAATGAACTCACTGGGTGGTAACTGTAGGTAGGTGGGGTGTGGCTACCCCAGGTAGGTCACTGCGATTGTGCTCTGCAAGTGTTCATCTTCCCTGTGGCCCTTTCCCCTTCCTCTTTCTGCTTCTTGCCTGCCTGAGGTGAAAGCTTCTCTTCACCACACATTTCCACCAATGTTCTTCTGCCTCATCTTGGGCCCAGAGCAATGGAGTAGGCCAACCATTACTAAATCTCCAAAAGTTATCTAAAATAAACTTTCCCTTCTCTAAGTTGTTGTCATGTATTTTAGTCACGGGGATGCAAAGCTGAGTAACACAGTCAGTATGATGGTTATGATTTCTCAACAGACTTTAATTTTCATTTCTTGAGTACAGATGAGCGAAATTTTTTTCATTTATTGGCAATTTATATTAATACGAATTAGATTTAGTCTTTCCTCATTTTTCTTTGGGGTTATTTGTCTTTTTATTTCCAATTTATAATAGCAATTTTCTAATTCTGTTGATTATAAGTTTGCTTACGATATGTTTTTGCCATCATGAAGTTTTAAACTTTTATTTGTCCAAAATGTATATTTCTTGCTTTATAGCTTTGGAGTTTCTTTCCTTTAACAACAAGGTTTTCCCAACTTCTGCATGAATAAATGACTTTTAGAGTTTTTTTCAAAGATTTGGATCCAATTCTTCAGTCTATTTGAGTTATAATTTTGAATTAATATAAAATAGGAGCAAAATTTGAAATTTTATATGAACATTAAGTTCATTAAGTTCAGTATATCCAGTTCCTCCTCATAACTTCCTTTTGTATTACATTTGGAAATGAATCAAATTAATATAAAGATCTGGAATTTTCATTTTTATTTGTCTTTTTTTTTTTTTTTTTTTTTTTGGTATGGGGATTGAACCCAGGGAATTGAGGCCTGTCTCCAGTCCTTTATTTGTTATCTTTTATTTTGAGATATTGTGTTGCTAAGTTGCTTAAGGTCTCAGTTGCTGTGGCTGGTCTCAAATTTGAAATCCTCTTGCCTCAGCCTCTCAGGTTGTGGGAATTACAGGCATGTACCACTATGCCCAGCTAGAATTTTTATTATTTTTATTATAGTAAGGATTTCCATCTATTTCTTCATATTTTCTATTTTTAAAATATTTTATGATATTTCTTTGTACTGATTCTGTGCCTTTCTTTTTAAATTTATTCCCAGGTATTTCAAAATTCTTGTTACTATTGTAAATGGAAATTTTTCCTTTTTCCATATCTAGGAACCTATTCTAATATAGAAAAAAAAATCCAAATTATTTTATTAATTCTAGTAGGATTTTTACTAGAGGTGTTTATGTTTTTAAGATATAATATTATCAACAAAAATAGCTGTATCACTTCTTTCCCACTATTTTTTTGTTCATACTATTTTGCTAAAACCTGCAAGAAAATATTAAGTAATAATAGTGTGTGCTGGCAAATTTTCTTGTTTCTGATTTTAAATTTACATTTTTGCTTAGTATAACTTTTGTTCCTGATTTGATATTTAAATCATTCAATTCCTGTTTTACTTAGAGTTTTATTAAGAATTCGTGCCAGTTTTTATTAGTGTGGATAACATCGTGTGGGTTTTGTTCTTTTATTTGTTGATGTGTAACAGCCTATGGTTAATAGATTTCCTGATATTGACCCAAATTAGGATTCCCAGAGTAAATCTTTAGTTATTGTATTAGTTTGATAGGACTGCCATAACAAAGTACCATGGACAAGGTGGGTTTAAAACAACAGAAATTTAATTTTTCAGAATGCTGGAGGTTTGAAGTCCAAAATTAAGGAGTCAGCAGGGCTGTGCTCCATCTGACATCCATATGGGAGGATTGTTCCTTGCCTCTTCCTAGTTTCTAATGGTTTGCCAGCAGCCTTTGGTGTTCCTTGGCTTGCAGATGTGTCACTTCAATCCTTTCCTGGCATAGTGTTCTTTCTGTGTCTCTGTCTTCACCAGGGCATCACTTCCTGTGTTTCTTCATGTTGTCTTCTCTCCATGTGTATCTGCTTATGTACTCAAATTTTCCTTTTTTATAGCACTAGTCACATTGGATTAAGGCCCACAATTTGACCCTATTTTAACTCTGTTACCTTTGTAAAGACACTATGTCCAAATAAAGTCATGTTATGAGGAACTAGGGATTAGGACTTCAACATATCTTTTCTAGAAGAACATAATTCAACCCATAACAGTCATATTTTAGGAATTTTGATGTACTCCTAGGTTCTCTGTGTTAATATTTTATTTAGAAACTAAGATCTGTATGTACATAAGGGATTTGTATATAGTTCTCTCTTTTTTAAAGTTAAACTGACTTTATAATATAAACTGGGAGCTCTCTAGTTTTATAAGTAGTCTGGGGTAGTTTAAACAATATTGAAATTATCAGTCCCTTAAAGATTAAAAAGAATTCAGCTATAAAGCCATCCAGACCTGGTAAATTTTATTTGCCTTTTCTTTTAGGGTACTTGGCATATTCAAATTTCACTAGTACTTCTTAGTTCATTTTGGTAATTTGTATTTTTCTAGGAACTCTTTACCCATTTCAATTTGTTTCCTTGTTATGAATTAGTAATAGCCTACAATCTTTTCATCACTTCTATATTCCCTTTTGTACTCCAAATGTTATATAGCTGAATATGTCTTTCTTTTTTTGTTTTTAATTCTGACTCATAAGAGTTTTATTTATTTTATTAGTATTTAAAAGCATTGTCTTTTGGATCTATTTCTTTACCCACTTCATTTATTTTTAGCTTTTATCAATTTATTTCTTTTCCCTAGTTTGTTTTATTTTGTTGTACTTTTTCTAGTTTCTTAAAAATGAAAAAAACTCATATCCATTTGTGTTAAAATCTCATAAGTAGGGAAAATCCCATAATAAGGTAATTATTTCTGAAATAATTGGAAAGGATAAATAAACACAGGTTTAAACAATTGGTACTGAAATTTCACCTCAGGTAATAAGAAACAAAATATTTACATCATTATTTTTAAGCCTTCTAACACTTGTGATATTTGGATAACATTAAAACAATAATTTCCTTTTCCTTTCTAGACAAGGAAATTACTGATCTTCTAATTGGTCATATTTAAATAGCTATAGCTTTGAGAATATTTCTGCATTGCCAACTGTGATGCTCCCTGCTCACTTTCACTTACGGGGAGACAGTTTATCAAAGGGAGTCACTCAATGGAAGGAGCAGGTGGTCTGCACTCAGTTTGTCACCAGTGTATGGACAGGGCTATGCAGTTCCTGTTTTCATGCAGGGAATGTTCTGCTGGGACAACTGCCTGGTGTCTAAGTTCCCATGGGTCTCTGTGAGATACTTAGAAGAGTGTCTGAGAACTAGCAAGAGTCTCCTGGCTTGGCAAGAGATGTTTTCATTGAGTTTGTATTGAAATTTGACTGTATACAAAAAACAGGGGTTTTCTTTTATTCTTCTCCTGGGTATCTAATAAGTTTATCATGACAGTTTTCTTTGATTCTATATTGACTTGGTCCTATCATTGTACTTATTAATTTTAGTTTGATTTAAGAAAACTGTAATAATTTTACTGAATTAATCCTACCTCAGAATTTATGGTAATTTTAAAGAAAACTAATTTGCTTTTCAACACCCATAAAGTTAGCTAAATAAAGTAGTAGCATAAAAATTAGCACCCTCCCAATGATTAAATATACATTTACATACTGTAAACTAACATGCTAACCCATAAAGTATGACTAAAATCTTTCTTTCTATAGGAATATTTGTTATTATTATTTTTGAATATTATTTTAGTCAGCTATTTTGCTGCTGTGACTAAAAGATCTGACCAGAACAACTAGAGAGGAGGAAAGTTTATTTAGGGGCTCAGAGGTCTCAATCCATATGCAGCAGGCTCCATTCCTCCAGGTTCGAGGTGAGGCAGGACATCATGGTGGAAGAGTGTGGTGGAGGGAAGCAGCTCACATGATGATCAGAAAGCAGAGAGAGACTCCACTCAACAGATACAAAATATATCCCGCAAAGTTACATGGCCAGTGAGCCACCTCCTCAATGAATACCCCACCCACCTTCAGTCACCACTGTTTGAGTTAAGGCTCTCATAGCCCAATCATTTCTCCTCTGAACTTTCTTGTTATCTCGTACATGAGCTTTAGGGGGACACCTGACTTCCAAACTATAACAAATATACATAACTAAAAACTGCACATGCAAAATGCTAAAAGTCAGGCATTTCAGTAATTCAACTGGCCTCTTTCTAACCTTTCCAAGTAAATAAGCACCAGGTGGTTTTACCATTCTAAAAACAAAGAAATGAATTAAAACTATGGAACTATGAAATGAGAATCAGGTAATAGGTCTAAATAAAAAAAATCCCATCAGAAATACAGAGGTAGCCCTGTGGGGCTCAGTGGAAGAATACTTACTCGTCTCACTTGTCTTGCATGCATGAGGTCCTAAATTAGATCCCCAGCACTACCAAAAATGCAGGGGTGGGGAGTGGGATGGGCAGGGGAGGATGGAGAAAGAAATACAGATGTACTTTAATTAATATGCATTTTCAAATGATAACCCCTTAGTGGGAATATATTTCTGAAATTACTAAAAAAGTAAGAAAAACACAAAACAAGAGAACTCAAAAAAGCTATTATCAAGAATAATGGAATATGCTCTTAAATATAAAACATAAATACATTACCTGTGTAATCCTTTTAGATCATGTTCATAACACTTATCTAATTATGGTATATTTAGAAAATTGAAGGGTTTTTAAAAATCATTACTATTATTCTTAATTGCTTTAAACCAACACTGAGCCCAAAATAGTCATAGATAAAATCTAATTTTATAGAAAAATCTTGAATGTAGTTTCAATTGAGCAACAAACCATTAAAAGTTACATATTTTGTGACAGATATCTGGAGTCATAGTTTGAATCTCATCCAAAGATAAGTTTCTGATCTAACTTTTCAACCAGATTTGCCTTTTATTATTTTTTTCCTTTTGGAGGGCAAAATTTTATAAGATTCTGCCTTTGTTTATTGTAAATCTACTGTAATTTTAGAATGAGCAATCCTTCTTCCTTTAAAGCAAAAGATTATACATGGTTCTTTTATCTACACTGGTGCCTCAGAAGAGTAAATATTGAGGAATTCTAAAGACAAAGGCTTAATGGAAATACCTCCAAGGCCCTCTTTTTTCAAAGACCACCTTGAAGATTAAGAAGCATGTAACCCACCCAGGATTGTTTTGTGAAATAAGGGAGATCAGTGGAGTAGAGGAGGGGATAGAGGAAGAGGGAGGAGGGACAGGAAAGAAAAGGGAACAGTGGAATGAAATTGACTAAATTATGCTATGTACATATTTGAATATACCACAGTGCATTTCACTTTTATAGATATATATAGATACATATAGACATATATATCTATATATATTTATATATAGCCCCAATTTTTCAAAAACTATAAATAAATAGAAGGAAGACCAGTGGAGTAGAAGAAGGGGAAGAGGGGGAAAGAGGAGAAGAGGGAAAAGGGAAGTACTAGGGACTGAAGTAGAGCAAATTATATTCCAGGCATGTATGATTATGTCAAAATGAACTCTAATATTATATATAACTATAATGTACTAGTGAAAACATTTTACTGTTTGCTCTCCTGGAGCATTTTCTTCCATTCAATAATGAGGTCTTCTTACATATTTACTAAAGTTCCATAATGCATTAGACAGTAAAAGAAAATGCAGTAAGCAGACTTGACCTTTTGAATAAAAAGATAAACAGGCAAACATATTTAATATGTAATATGTATACATTTCTACACTAAATTATCAGCCTTGATATTATTATGCGACTGTGGATAATTTTCAATGTGCAATTAGTCAAAAACTTCAGAAAATTTAAAATGATTTTTGCAGGGTGGCAGCCTGTATGAATGGCACTCAAAACTTTATACTTAGGAACTTCAAAAAGAAAGGTATAAGCTATAATCATTCATAGTCTTAGGGACTTTGAACCATAGACATTTGGAATTTCAAAAAGATGTTTTCTTAAGTTGTGCTATTTGTGCTAGAATATTACCCTTGGAAATCAGAAAACAATTCTTTAATCAGCCGCTGTGCAACTCATGGACATTGCAAAGCATAGGATAAGGAGGACAACATGGAATCATATGAAGCATTTTTATGAGTTTTAATTTTGAGAATATAAACTATCTTTTGAATTTTGTGAGAAGTAAAGTTTAAATACTCCGTAGGAAATTTCTCAAAGCTTTTAATTTAAAAGACTCAGAAATCTCTATTCTTGCTCTAAAACTCTCATTTTGTGATTTTAAACATGTTTCATTTTCTATTTTGAGGATGCATTAAAATTGAGTATCCCCTGCCCAGATAGTAAAATTTTATTATGACGCTATATTGCTCAAAACTGTGTAGTGCTTGCGCAATCTCATCAGTAGGATCAGCAGGATAGACTGATCATGAATCAAACCCCACTATATAGGGATTTAGTATAATCCATTGATGATTAAATGGATGTTTGAATAATTGGAATAATTTATTATTTTTAATCTCATACCAAAAATAATTACAAATAAGTAAAGAATTAAAAGAATAAAATTATAAAACAAATACAAGAGTTCAATTGAATATTTAATAGCTTTTATGATAAAAAGAAAATTGAAATTTAAAAATGAAGTCACAAAAGAAAAAGACTAATAGATTTCACTTAAAAACTTTCTAGATAAAACACATCATACACTAAAAGTCACATGGAAAATGTACTTTCAACCAATTGAAGAAACAATGGATTACTAACCCTAACGTTAGAAAATTATTTCAAAATAGTGAAACACAAACACCCTAATGGAAAAATGAGCAAAGAACACAAATAGGCAACTGAATAAAGATGGAGTAAATATTGCCTGAAAAAATGTGAAAATATATCCAACTTCACTAATAAAGTTACCATTTCATGTATCAAGGTAGCACATTTTAAAAGTTAGTAATATTAAATTATTGTTAGTGTGATAAAATAGACCCCTTAATACATTATTGGTGTGAAATTATGATACTTGAAATTTCTTCAATTTGTAGGGGTAAAATGACACTTTTTAATCCAGTTCCTCAGAAACATTCATACAATTTATCCTAGTGATCCCCACACTTTGGAATTTGTCTAAAGAAATATCAAGATTTGTGCATAAGGAAATCAAAGAGTGTTATTTATAATTTTGAAGGTAAATTAAATCATCAGTATCAGGAATGGTTAAATGAATTCATTTATACCTCTTTGATGTAGTCATTAAAAATTTTATTTTTGAAGTACATATAATTTTTAAGGGGAAAAAAACAGTCTCCAAAACTCCAAAACTTTATTGCTCTTTGTACATCATAATTTTGTAATGATTATTATAATTTTATAAGTATCCATACATTATAATTATTGATATTTTTGTTGAGTATATGTATTTCCTATTGATAGAAAAAAGACTATAAAGATGAATATTAGCAGTTGTCACTGAGTGGTGATAATATGGAATATTTATTTCTTCTTAATATCATCCCATATTTTCTGTGAGGATGTGAATTATTTTAATCAGAAAAAATATTCCTTTAAAGTTGAAATGTATGTTGTTTCCATTATTAATCAACACTAGGAGGTATACCTATAAACACATAAGCTTTAACTCAGGCCATTCTCTTTGTTCTAGAGAATGATAAGGCACAGAGTAAACCTTTTCTGTATTGGAGCACACACAGTACTGTGTGCCCTGCTGTTGTTGGGAATGTGCTCAGCAGCTATGGTCACTGAGCATCTGCTTCTTGTGAGGAGAGGGAGGAGAAGCATTTAGGAAGTGAGCAAAATGAAACCACATTACTTGGCTCAAATGAAAGGACCATAAAGCACATGTGTCCAAACACACAGAAAATATGCATCATCTATAAGGACTAATTTATTCAATGATAGTTTATTTCATTCTCTAGAGTATGGACTTCACTAACAGGGAATATTCAAGGCATACATCCATTAACAAATTGGAATATGAGAACGAAAGGCTCCGAAGCGATCTTGCAAAACTTCATGTCAATGGAAAATCAGCATGGTCTAATCAAAATGCCTATGAAGAAACAGGAAGATACTATCAAAACCAAATAAAAATGGAAAAAAATGAAGATAGGTATGACAGCTCCATTATATAAGGACATAAGTTTCAAAATATTTATCTTTATTTTATAACTTTATATTCTTTCTCTTCACCTGTTCAGCCATTATTACTTCTTGGTCCTGGGACTAAGATAAAGAGTAGTTTTTTAGCCATTATTACTGATATTAATACTAACAAAATTGTATTTATAATAATAGTAATGCTTCTCTAGCAACTCATAGGACCTAAAATGTATGTTTTGGTGAATAGACTAATAGCTAGATCTGACATTTCCTCAAATATACTCTGTGGGGGACAGGTGTGTTTGGCTCATCTATTAACTAAGTTTATCTACAGGAGATAAATCCAAAAGTTAACAGGACATTTAAAAAGCATGTCTATTCCAGATTCTCATGGGTGTGGCACAGTTCTCTCCTTTCACCATGCCAGCCCTTATGTATGGATTAGAAGGACAGACACTCATCTGCTACATGAAATAGCAACTGTTCAAAAGTGCCCAATTAATAATCCCTCTTCAGGTGACGAAGATTGACCACTACCCCTAAAAGCATGAGTGGTGGGGTGCTGTGGCATCAAGGTGGCAGCAGCAGTATAAACGCAGTCGAGGGAAGGTGGAAGAGGGCACTGGCCACGCCATAGACCAGTTCTCTGAAGAACATGCTCATGTGTATTGTCCAGCATAACTGAAAACGTATCCAAAGGGCCCTAATCTTGATTTGGGTAGAAGAATATATTTTCTAATATTAAATAAACTCTTTACAAAGTGCTTCCCTATTTTCAGTTCTCTGTAGGTCAAATGATGACTCCCAGGCCCCTAAATATACCATAGAGGGTCTTCCTGTGTGACCATCAGTCACCTGTCTAGTACTGATTACCCATTGGGTGCAGCATGCTGCTGCCTATACTTTCTTGTGGCAATAACTTTGAAAGCCTTAGATGATGGTGCCATGTGTTATAATTTAGGAAAAAAGACAGTTACTGTGCCTTTTATTATTTTTAAAAAGTATTTTTCTTGTTTCAAGTGCCCCTTTTTTTCTCTTTGTCAGACAGTACAGAATGTTTTAAAAGTGCCTAACAAAAACAAGACAGTAGGGGACAGAGAAAGCAACATAAGAGGTAAAATGCTCAGCAGGAGATTATCTTAATAAGCAGTTTGGACGACTATTCCCGCTGTAAAGCCTTGTGTCCTGCCAGTTTCATTTGTTGAAAGTTTCATTAAATTTGTTTTAATGCCTCATCTGATTTCAGTGTTCTCTAGTGACCTGGTTTTTAAAAGAAACAGCATTTCAAATGTTCTGAATAAATTATTGCATGTAGAACCCACTATGGGGAAGAGTTGTTGAGATGCAAGGACACTGTGAACTCACCAGTGGAGAACTGTAAAGCAGAACCTTTCTATTAATTTTAGCAAGTGAAAAATGAAATATTTCTTTCCCTCGAAACACAGCTTGGTGAAGTCAGATAGTCAATCATATTACATATATATATTTGTTAGGCATAAATTAATCAATATACAAGTCACTGTTACATACAATAGCTAATGCAATAGGTTCTTATTGAACTATTTAAGGAAGGAAAACCCTTTTAGACAAAGGTTTATGAAGATAACACTCCACAAAAACTTTAAATCTAGTATAGGGAAATTCTTGCTTTTACCTGAAGAAGACTTGTTTATTAAGTTATCTTTTATTCACATTTAACCCAACTTTTGTGTTTTACTCCTCTTCAAAGTGATGTTTTTAATGTTCACTCACTTAAGATCCAAAGTACCTTAGGATATTCCAAAGTATTTACTTTCCAATATAGTAGTCACTCAGCACTTTTTAAAAAATTATGAGATGTAGTTGAATTTGGTTAGGTTGTTCTGAGTATTGTCCTTAATAGTTAAAAGTTTTAAAGTTTCAATGACTTAAAAGCAAATTTGACATAGTGGTATCCAGAACTATTAATGTGTAACTAATTTTAATGATAAATCAATTTTATAATAAATGGAGCTTGTCTCTTATATGTACTTAAAAGTGAATATATGGTTTTAAAAGTTGTAGCATGTACTAGAAAGATTTTAGTAATCACAAACATTAATCATTAAAATGACTTCAATCCTAGCTAATAAATTAAAAATTTCTAATACTAAAAAGCCACAACACCCAGCAGGTTTGTCATAACCGCTTGCAAGTTTCCCTGTCAAGGAGTGAATAGTCATCTAGAAGCCAAAACTAAGTTGACAAAATTTTATACCATAGTGTTGCTCAAAAAGAAGCAAGACAGCTGAATGGTTCTAGACCAGGAAACAATAAGCAGTTCACACAATCAGCAGCCTGTGTGGAGTTTTAGGTGATGCTGGAAAACACTGGCATTGTTTGTGACGGGATCTTATTTTTATGCTGAGGAGATGATCCCATATCCTAGAGGGATAGCACTGGAAGGAGGATTGTCTGTACATGTAGAGGACTAAAAATTGCAAAGCTGACTGAACATTCCAGTAGATAGAGTTCTGCTCCCCAACACAGCAACTGGGTCCTATCAAAATTGGGCAGGGAACTTGGAATAGGATCCATGGGAAAGCTAATTGAACAGATCAGCTTGTGAGGGAATATTAAAAGCCTTCTGAAATAATTTTTAAGATAGCTTTTAAATTGATATGTGTAGCATTTTATGCAAGGTGGTTTTATGAAGTATTTGAATAGCTATATTCTAGAATAAGAGCTTGTCAGATATAAAGATGATTTAAAACACAAGCACTTTACTTCATAATGTAGTCTTTCCTTTCAATCTACATTTTATTGATCTTACTATAAAAAGAATGTTCCCATATAAATTTTAGTAATTAACATCATAAAATTGTATCTATACATCCATAGCAAAATGGATAATTGAGATAATTATTTAGATCATTTAGAACAAATATTACTTTGCGTGAAATCTCTGTATAATTGAGAATACAGATAGACGTATATATATTTCTTGAATCACTTCAATGAGTATCTTGTTTTTTTCCACTGTGCTCTGAAGTATAGATGGCAGTTTTACTCAAATTAAAAGGTTCAGCCAAAGATTGAATGCAGATGTACTATGCAACTGTTATCATTCTGTTTGAATTGTGAGATGTTTCATCTTATTGTACACATCATAAACCATGTTATTTCAGTTAATTTGCTGTTCTGTTTCCATGGTAATTATGGTTTGGGAGAATGGGGGGAGAGATTTATTTCAAGATAAGTAAAAATGGGAAACATGTTGTGTTTGTTTTTATGTACTAATTTACAGATGCCTCACTTAACTTTTATTGCTATTTGTATGCATAGCTTTGAAATGTTTGCATAATAAGAAACAAGTCTAGGTAGATTGGTCTTTGGATAAAAGAGAAATATAATGTGGATTTTTTAACCATGTCAAATTAAAATGTGAAGGCTATGAAAATGGTTAATACCTGGGGGAAATTTGAATGTTAGTAAAAATAAATAATTTTAAATTGGATAGATATTTATGTTTTCATGGTCTTTGATGATTAAATTTAAACCCCATTATCATGAAAGATAGCAATTTAATCCTAAATAACCCATATTATTGGGACTTTTTTAAAATAAAACTTCAGGGTAAACTGATTTGTTTCTTTGTTTTATTACTCATTTATCTGGTTAGTAGACCAAAATTTAAAATCTCACTAGTATTTTTTCAGTCTCATCTTCTACCCTGTATTTTGGCATGAACCACATATTTCATACTATGTTTTTTAATTGCAATTGTGGAGTTTAATATTAGGTGAACATGGAATTGAGTCAAAAATCCAAAATCATCACTTCCTAGCAATTTAATCTGATTTTAAAGTAAATTTTTTGGTAAAGAATATAGTTTTTAAATTTCAGTTTCCTCCTCTGTGAATACTGTTCACCCTACTAGGATTTTTTTGAAGATCGAATGAGTTTAAAATAAAAGCATTCAATCTTTATTGAGTGTTTTGTATGTGCCAGGCATTATGTTCTAAGTATTTTACATGTATCCATTTAACTCTCATATAGCAACCCTTTCTTTTAAGTCCCAGCAAAATAAATTCAAAAACACAAAACTAGTAAATGGAGGAGCTTAGGAGACATGTAAATTGAAAACATGCTATAAATTATCAAACCCTATTGAAATTACAGTTATTGTTATAGAGAGACTTGTTTTAGCAGTAAAAAATATAGAGTTCTATTAAGAAAACCAGTAAGGTCAAGTATAATAGAGAATAAAAAAAGGGCATTTAGAAATGTCCTTGGCAGTGGTGTTTGAGATTTCTCTTAAATAGCTTCAGTTATTTAACTGACCAAGAGATACAAATGCATTACACAGAAAGAGGAGCAATATAGGCAACAGGATAACAGAATGTCTTTAGGAATTATTAGGTTTTCTGCATCATTATTAGTAATTATAAATCTTTTTTTAGACTAGCTCTCAACCACTGATTCCCATCCCTAACCCCATTCAAAATCTTTTAAGTGAAGTAGAATTTATTCATAAAAACTATTTTCAAAGAAATGCCCAGCTAACAAGCCTAAACATTTTCTTATGTTTTCCCCTAGCTGGACATCAGAATATTAAAAGCCTCCACAACATAAACAAACATGTACCCTTGATAGCAATAAGGACCACTATTTCTTCTCTTTTAGACTTAGCCAAGATTGTGAGCAAAATAGAAGTGCCACACCTCCAGTGCCACCTTTGACATTTCGAACCAAAGAAATGCCAAGTCCTTTGGTTAGTGATGATGAAGTATTCCCACTGGTGAGTTGCTGGTTGCTGGATTTTTTTTTCCTGTAAGTGGTGATGACTTTTATGCTGATACCAATATACTGATGTATGTAGTAGTTTAAAAAAAAAGTAACTTCTTGAATAGACTTCAAGGTGGGTCTGTGAGTCAAGTGGCCATACATGTCTATGAAGGAAAAGAGACCTATAATATTTCATTACATATTTCAGGCTATGGTTATTAACCTCTAGTACAGGACAGAATTACTGTTTTAAAATGCAGATGTTTGGAAATCGCCCTGGATATTCCATGAGCCCTCAAAGATCTGTATATTTTAAGGAACTATAAGTGATCTTTTGTGACTTTTTAAAAGCATATCTTTACTGACTCTGACACACTTGCACATACATGTACAAATTATAAATAGGAAGCTTGAATCGTGCAAGGAAACATGTTGATATAATTATCATATATCAATATACACAGAGTATTATCAGCTTCAGAAGCCTCACCTATATCCCTTTCCTTTCCAGTTCCTGTTTCCTCTTGCTTCCAAGATAACCACTATACCACTATCCAGACCTTTAACATCATCCATTCTGCCCATTTGTAAATTTTATGGAAAGTGTATCATATTGTATGCTGTATTTTTTATTTATTTATTTATTGGTACTGGGGATTGTACCCAAGGGCATTTAACCACTGAGCCATATCCCCAGCCCTTTTTATTTTTGAGACGGGGTCTCACTAGGTTGCTTACAGTCTTACTCAGTTGCTGAGGCTGGTTTCAAACGGGGAATCCTCCTGCCTCAGTCTCCTGAGCTGCTGGCATTACAAGCGTGAGCCACTGCACCTGGCTGTATTCTTATGTCTGACTGGTTTTGCTCAACATCGTTTGTGAGATTCATCATTATCCACATTGTTTTATGTAGCCGTAGTTTATAGATTTTTCTATAGAATGCCATTGTATATAAATATACAATGAATGCTATAAATAATTCTGCATTCATTTGATGGGCATTTATTTCTAGTTTGGGGGTTATTACAAATAATGCTGCCAAAACATATCTTTTGCTGCACATGTGTACACATTTCTATTTCATATGATATGGTTATGGTCAGCTTTAGGAGATATGGACAGACTGTTTACTATTTGAACCAATGAATACCCTCAAAAGTAGTGTATGAGAGCTTTCCTTATTCTATGTTCTTTCAAACACTTGTAGTTATTAGTCTTTTTTTTTTTAATTTTAGCCATTAAGGTCAGTGCATAGTTAATATCATATTGTGGTTTTAATTCATATTTCTCTACTAACAAATGAGGTTGAGAATCTTGTTATATGTTTACTGGTCATTTTTATATCCTCCTTTGTGGCATGTCTGTTAAATGTCCTTGCCCAATTTTCTGTTGGATTATCTTTATTCTTTTTGATTAGTAGGAATTCTTTATATATTCTGGATATAAGTCCTTCATTGGTCATATATACTGCAAATACCTTCTTCTACTCTTACATGTCTCTTCACCTAATTCTCTTTTGATGAGAAGTTCCTAATTTTAATATACTCAAATTTATGAATCTTGTCCTTTGTAGTTAATATATTTGATATTCTATTTTCAATTTTCTGAAGATTCCTATTTAAAACTGTCAGGTTATAAAAAGTTATCTTCTAGAAACTTTGTGTTTCAGATTTAGATATATAATCTAACTGGAATTAATTTTTACATGTGATACAAGGAGATATTCTCAGCTCCTTTTCCCTAGAAATTGTTCAATTAACCCTAGTCACTTACACCAGTCCTGTAGAGTCTTTCAGATTTTCTATACTCACTCAAAATAATGCCAGTTTTATACATTTTTCTTTTTCCTTCTCTTATTGTACTGACTTGTACCTCCAGTAAATATTGAGAAATGGTATTAACAACATCATTCACCTATTCCTTGTTACAAGAGAAAAGTTCTCAACATTTCACCATTGTGTATGACATTTCTTGTAGATATTTGGTAGGTTCCTTTAAAAAGATTAGAGAAATTCCCTTTTATTCCTGTATTGCTGATTTTTCATGAATAGATACAAGGTTTTATCAAATGCCTTATCTATCTCTATTAAAATGACCATAGAATTTTTCCCTTTGCATGGATAATGTAATATCTTATCTTGATTTTAGATGAACCCAGCTTTGCATTCTTGGAATAAACCTAACTAAATTTGGTCTGTTAATATCTGGTTTAGAATTTTTATTTGGTGTTCACAAGAGAAATTGACCTGAAATTTTCCTTTGCTGTACTGATCAGGTTCGGGAGTCAGATTATGCTGACCTCATAAAGCAAGTGGGAGGGAAGTGGGAGGGAAATTTTAGTTTTAATGTTTTTTGGTTCTTAAATTTTTATTAGATTCTTTTTTATATTTTCCAATTCTCTGCTGAAATTTTTATACCTTTTGATTTAATGTATGAACATAAAGATGTATAGAGTTTTCCCCTTCTGAACTGAAATAATAGTACTTTTAGCAATCACCTTCTCTAGTATTCAACGTATATTATGTAATTTTTAGCACTCTCCATGATATGCTAATATAGAATACAAATTACAAATAAATAAATACACAACAGAAACTGTTTAAACTGAATAGGGTGTCCCATTAGTACTTTTCTACTTCTCTCGAATCTGTCACCTTGTATTGGTAGAGGCTGGAAATAAGAGTTAAGCAATTGCAGTGGAAAGAGAAAGCTTTAAATCATTAAGATCTCTAAAGCCTCAAAATGTTCATTAGGTGTTCATAAAAACATAAAATGATAACTTTTAAAACAGAATAGACTTTCATGCTAATAAAGTGAACTAAACAAACTTCCTTACTTATTATGGGAATCTCTAAGGGAACTTTGTATTTTCTGTACCAACAAAAACTTTGATCTTTAATGACTTAAAGCAAGCATATATCCAGTTCAGCAATAGAGGAAAAAAAAGTGATAAGCTACTAACTACTCCATTATTCTAATATACAATGAGTTTAGGGTTTGGAGATCATCAGTCTTCTGTACAGTGGGTTCCTTTACCACCAAGCAGGACCCAGTCAGTCAGTGACCCCTCAGATAGTGGTACTGGCAAAGGCCCTGCAGGTAGAAAAGGTAAACTCATAGAATGTATGTCAGTTCTGGTAAGGATAAAACATTGCCTTTTCTAATATTTTCATAAAACATTGCTTGATCACAACTTTATGTGATCAAGTTGCCACCAAGAGGCTGGCTGGTTGGTCCCCTTGAAGGGTGCTGCCTCTCAGGAGCTCACCTGCATTTCCTACTGTGAGCAGATCAGATGCTCAACAGCAACAGAAGTTAGACTCTAGATGAAGGGAAAGTTTTCTGTTGGACCCATAAAAAATTTTCACTGGAGTGGCCAAGGACAAAGTACGGATCAAGTCATCCTGTCCACTTGCTAGTTGCTCTATCTCAGCCACAACTTAACAGCATGGCAGGAGCAACTTCTCCACTGAAACTTACCAGACTCCATATGGCATTTTTCTCCACCAGAGATTTACTTCTGGTATGGAAACTGCCAAATTGCAAGTAGCAAGATTGCCATACCCTATCCTGAAACTACTGACGAGCCCTTTCTTGTTCTAAGCGTGCTCAAAACACCAGAACCAGCTTTCTGTGTTACTAAATAAATAGGTCAGATTATTTCACCCAAAAGCAGAGCATTTTCATGGTGGATTTATTTATACTTTACTTAAATGTCCTAGACATGGTGGATTTACTTGTACTTTATTTAAATGTGCTGGACACCTAAAAACAATGTGATGACTCTGATTTTTTTGTGGGATTTATCTTTCTACTCTGACAACATCATTAACATAGTTTGGGCAAAGGCCATGATGTATACTGTTGTCTGTCCCATGCAAATGCTTGTTGCTTCTGATCCTCCTTTAAATTTGATATTAGAAAGAATGCATTTGCAGATCAACAGTAGCCTTGTACCCAAGGCTATAATGTGCTGCTCTAATAAAGATACTGTACTTGACAGCAGCTATAATTGCGACAACCACTTGGATAATTTTTCAGTACTCCACTACCATCTGCAAAGATCCCCAGTTTGGGCAGGGACCAGATTGGTAAACTAATTCCACTTATGACAATGTTCAAGTCCATACAAATTGTTGATTTTTCAAACACTTCATAAAGTCTCATTCTTCTTAATAAAATAAAAACTAAGAATAATGAAGAGACCACAGAACTGGAAAATTAAAGTTTAAATTTCTCCAACTTTTTAAAAATATTAACTTTTTTTTAAAAAAATGAAGGATTATAAAAGTATCTAATATTGTCCTTTATTTCATAAAAAAGACTTTTTATTTTTATGTAAATAAGCACTAAACAAGTCATAAACAGCTAAATAGCATTTCCACATTTAAAAGATGCATGGAATTGGAGCATCTCAACTGTAATAGGACAGATAAAATACATTCCAGCACTATGGCCCTCCCTAACATGGAACCACTCTGACTGCGAGATGTGCCATGCTGCCAGTGCTCCCCAACTGGCTAACTCCAAGTATCAGTTGGCTCCTGCATTAAGCCAATTCTTTTTATTTTTCTACATAAACCTTTATCCAGTTCAGCTATATAATCTTCAGGTTTTTGAAGTTGTCTATTTTCAGATGGGAATCACTGGCTTCGTAAATGAGTAGAGCAAGTTTTAGGCAGGTTCTCTGGTGATTACATTGCCCCTACATTTGCAGCTGGACACTATAACATTCATTTCTAGAGCTTTTAAGGTAATGGTACTTTGATGTGTGTCCTAGTTCCTAGAGGATTCATGAGTGGTGACGTTCCACTGGTAGGAGTTTAGCTCAACATGAATTTGTTCATTACCAGCTGCAGTGTTTGACAACATGTCAGGAATGAAGCATGCCTGGAAATATGAAGGTTTTAAAAGACTATATTCCTTGTCTCACTTTTCTTTCTTTCTCTCTTTAGTCTCCCCCAGATATCTCCTTCCCTGCTTCTTTGGCTGCACAGCATTTCCTTCTGGAAGAAGAGAAGCGAGCAAAAGAACTTGAAAAACTTCTAAATACACATATTGATGAACTGCAAAGACACACAGAATTTACTCTTAATAAATACACCAAACTAAAACAAAATAGACATATATGAGCTTTTAAACTTTTTTATTTGCTTCCCCACCCCAAGAAAAAAAGCTCTGGCAAAATATTTACAAAGCTGAGTATTGAAGCTGAAAAATTTTGTTCTATTTTCTTGAGTAAATAATTTCTGTAAGGCAGCTAGAAAATAGCATTTTGTTTGATAAAGCTGTTTGTACTTATGCATTAACATACTAAATTGTTCTGCTATAGAATTGCTATAAAATAAACATGACTACTCCAAAAGAGAATTTTTTCTAGTCTAAGGAATAGTTTGGAATTAAAAATTCAATTTTTCCCACTTGAATCATGTATACTAAAAACCCATTTCCTCTGTAACAACATAGAATGAGAGAAAAGGAAGGGCTATATTTCAAATATCAATGAATCAAGTACAACTCAGTTGTACTAGGTGTAAACTCAAGGATTTTTTAAATGAAAAACATTTAAGTATTTTGAACTATGTAAACATTCTAAGATTTCTTTTAGAAAAAGAAGATATAGCTTTATTGTTTTTACATGTACCTTTGTAATGTCTGGTTTAATACCATTAAGGACACAGAATGTGCAGTGTACACACTTAAAATATGTGTCAGAGATCAATGCTTTCCTGTTGGTACTAATTACTTCATAAACACGAATAAGAAAAAACAAATATACATCAATACTACTTCTACATTCTCCTTTGTAATCACCTGTTTTTAATTAATAAAAAAAATGCCACATTCAATGGACTTTAAACATAAATGCCAAGTTTGTACTGGACAGTGACAGCATGGTAGTGAACAATAAAATATATAAGAAAGATAATCCAATATTCTATTTTTTTCTTAAAAAATGGGATATATATCTATCTGTTCTAGCTTATCTTTCTATATCCTATTATATATAGAAAGAAAATTCAAGATAAGTACTACAGCTTTTATGGTTTTCTTTCTTTTCAAAGAAACAATCTCAACATACTGAAGAGAAGTTGAAATGTCCATAGATAACAAATGTCATTTTCATGTTAAAAATGCAGAGCATTATTCACTTCAGGTGACATGACCCTGCTATTTGTATAGTTCTTGGTGTTTGCAAAAAGACTCCTTACTTCAGGCTGCTATAACAGAAACACCACCGACTGTGTGGCTTAAACAACAAATATTTATTTCTCACAGCTCCAGAGGTTGTGAAGTTCAAGGTCAAGGCACCAGATGATCTGGTGTCTGGTGAGAGCCCAGTTTCTGGCTTAGGGACAGCCATTTACTTTTTGGAAAAAAAAAATCATCTCTTTGATGTCTCTTCTAATAAGAGTGCTAATCCACTCTATAAATGGGGGTGCCACTATCATGAACTAATTATTTCCTAAAGGCCCCATCCCCTAACATCATCACATCAAATGTTAGGATTTAACACACAAATTTGAGAGGACACCAACACTTGCTCTAACACCTCATATAGCATTTTTCATTTAAACTTAAAACAAGCCTACGGAGTTAATAGGGCTACTCTCCTTGCCCCTGTGAGCCAGAGCTGCCAAGTACTCAGGATCATGGTAAGAAAGAAGCTCAGGAAGGAAATGCTGGCTTTCTGGTTCCTGGCCCCAGCTCTATTACTTCTCAGTACCACTTCTTATAAGCAAGCATTGGTGAACAAAGCTATTTCCACAAAGCCGTGCTTGATGACAAATCTCAAAGACATACAAATTCAATAATATACTCACAAAAACCCCACATGAGAAAAAGAATTGAATTTTGTAGTACTTTTAAACAATTTAGTAATTTCTAATCTGAGCATAAAGAAAACATTTTTCAGTGTTATCTTTAGAAGATGGGAAGAAAAAGTGTATATAGGAAAAGAGTATTCCTTTAACAAATAATAAAATTTTGTTTCTCTTATGCAAATGGAAACCATGGAAAAGTACAAAATATGTCTATACTATGTATCTTTGTAATCCCCTAAGTCTAAGCAGTCTCTTCAGGATAAATTCATGGCTGAAAACTCTGAAATAAAGTTCTAGGCTACTGAGGTCTTAGAACTTAGCAGGGTCAAGACAACACAAATGTGGAGTATGTCCAGGACTAATGTTGAGTCTGCCCTTGTGGATTATTACATTAAGTCCAAAGGAAAACTTGTTTTAAGTCACCAGTTCAACATTTCACTGAATAACTGCTTTCTTAAAACAGTGGTTTTCATGATTTTTGCTTAACAGCAGGATTCGGTGTTCAAAATGAATCATATACCCAAGTCTCCAAGACCTTCAAAGAAGAATTAACACCAATACTCCTCAAATTATTCCATGAATTAGAAAAGGAGGGAACCCTTCCAAACTCATTCTGTGAGGCTAGTACCACACTGATACCAAAACCAGACAGAAGATACATTAAGGAAAGAAAACTTCAGACCAATATCCCTAATGAGCTTAGAGGCAAAAATTCTCACTAAAATTCTGCCAAATAGCATACAAAAGCAAATTTAAAAGATAGTGCACCATGATCAAGTGGGGTTCATTCCTGGGATGCAAGGTTTGTTCAAAATATGGAAATCAATAAATGTGATTCATCACATCAATAGATTTAAAGACAAGAATCATATGATTATTTCAATAGAAGCAGAAAGAACATTTGACAAAATATGGCACCCCTTCATGTTCAAAACGCTAGAAAAACTAGGGACAGTAGGAACATAACTCAACATTATAAAAACGATCTATGCCAAACCCAAGGCCAACATCATTCTAAATGAAAAATTGAAAGCATTCCCTCTAAGAACTGGAACAGACAAGGATGCCCTCTTTCACCACTTTTATTCAACATCAGCATTGAAACTCTAGCCAGAGAAATCAGACAGATGAAAGAAATTGAAGGGATACAAATAGGAAAAGAAGAACTCAAACTATTACTATTTGCTGACAACATGATTCTGTATTTAGAAGATCCCAAAAAATCGAACAGAAAACTTCCAGAACTAATAAATGAATTCAGCAAAGTAATAGGATATAAAATTAACACCCACAAATCAAATGTATTCCTATACATCAGTGATGAAGCCACTGAAAGAGAAATTAGGAAAACTGTCCCATTCACAATAGCCTCAAAAAAAATAAAATATTTGGAAATCAATCTAACAAAAGAGGTAAAAGACCTCTACAATGAAAACAATAGAATACTAAAGAAATTGCAGAAGAACTTAGAAGATGGAAAGATCTCCAATGTTCTTGAATAGGTAGAATTAGCATTGTAAAAATGGCCATACTACCAAAAGCAAAGATTTAATGCAATTCCTATTAAAATCCCAATGACATTCTTCATAGAAATAGAAAAATCAATCATGAAATTCATTTGGAAAAATAAGAGACCCAGAATAGCCAAAGCAATCCTCAATGAGAAAAGTAATGCAGGAGGCATTACAATACCAGACCTTAACCTATACTACAGAGCTATAGTAACAAAAACAGCATGCTATTGGCACTAAAACAGACATGTAGACTGGTACAGAATAGAAAACACAGAGACAAACCCACATAAATAGTTATCTCATATCAGACAAAGGCGCCATAAACATACATTGGAGAGAAGATAGCTTCTTCAACAAATGGTGCTAGGAAAACTGGAAATCTATATGTTATAAAATGAACTTAAACCCCTATCTCTCACCCTGCACAAAACTCAGCTCAAAGTAGATCAAGGACTGAGACACTAGAACAGAGACCCTGTGCCTAACAGAAGAAAAAGTAGGCCCAAATCTATATCATGTCGACTTAGAGTAGTCTTCCTTAACAAGACTCCTAAAGCACAAGAAGTAAAATCAAGAATCAACAAATGGGATGGAATCAAACTAAAAAACTTCTTCAAGTAAAGTAGACAATCAAGAATGTGAAGAGAGAGCCTACAGAATGGAAGAAAAACCACCTGCAACTCAGATACAGCATTCATCTCCAAGATACACAAAGAACTCAAAAACTTTAACACCAAAAAACCAAATAACCCAATCAATAAATGGGTTAAGGAACTGAGCAGACACTTCACAGCAGAAGAAATATGAATAGTCAACAAATATTTGAAAAAATGTTCAACATCTCTAGAATTAAAGAAAAGGAAATTAAAACTACACTGAGATTCCATCTCACTCTAGTCAGAATGGCAATTGTCAAGAATACAAGTAACAATGAGTGTTGGTAAGGATGTAGAGGGAAAGGTACACTCAAACATTGCTGAGGGGACTATAAACCACCTGGAAAGCAGTATGGAGATTCCTCAGAAGACTTGGAATGGAGCCACCATTTGACCCAGCTATCCCACTCCTCAGCATATACCCAAAGGACTTAAAATTAGCATACTATCATGACATAGCCACAACAATGTTTATAGCTGCTCAATTCACAATAGCTAAACTATGGAACCAACCTAGGTACCCCTCAGCAGATGAATGGATAAAGAAAATGTGGTATATATACACAATGAAATATTAGTCATAAAGAAGAATGAAATTATGGCATTTGCCATAAATAGATGGGAGCTGGAGGCTAACATGCTAAGTGAAATAAGGCAATCCCCTCAAAACTAAAGGCCAGATGATCTCTCTGATGGGTGGATGCTAATGCACAATAAGGGTTACTGCGGGGTTGGAGAATAGAAGTTCCTGGGATTAGACAAAGGGGAGTGAAGGTAATGGAGGAGGGATGGGGATAGGAAAGACAGTAGACTGAATCGGACATAACTTTCCTATGTTCTTATATGAATTCACCACCAGTGAAACTCCATGTTTTAGTCAGCTTTTTTTCTTCTGTGACTAAAAGACCTGACAAGAACAATTACAGAGGATGAAAAGTTTATTTGGGGGCTCATAGAAGTCTCAGTCCATCAGCAGCAGGCTCCATTCAGGGGACTCTAGGTGAGGCTGAGCATCAGGGCAGAAGAGTGTACCATAGGGAAGCAGCTCACATGATGATGAGAAAGCAGAGAGAGAGAGAGACTCCACTCTCCAGACACAAAATACCTAGTGCAAAAGCAAGCCCCCAGGGACCCACCTACTCTAGTCACACCCTACCTGCCTTCAGTTACCACTCTGTTAATCCCATCAGGGGATTAATTCACTGACTGGGTTAAGGCTCTCATAACCCAATCATTTCTCCCCTAAACCTTCTTCCATTGTCTTACACATGACCTTTTGGGGGATACCTCACATCCAAGCCATAACACTCCACAGCATGTACAACCACAGAATGGGATCGTCACAGAATAAATTATACTCCATGTATGTATAATATGTCAAAATACACTCTACTGTCATGTATATGTAAAAAGAATAAAAACAAAATACCTTACATCAGATAACTTATAAACAACAGAAATTTACTGCTCAGAGTCCAAGAGGCTAAGAAATCCACAATCAAGGGACCAGCAGGTTAGATGTCTGATGAGGGCCTGTTCCTCATAGATGGCATCAATTATGTGTCTTCACATGGAAGAAGCCCCTGGGACTCTTCTGTAAGGACACTAATCCCTTCTAAATGTGTAACATAATCACCTCTTAACCACTCCAACTCTTAGTACAATTACACTGGGGTTTGGAGTTCCACGTGTGAATGGGGTGGGGGGGGGGCACAAACATTCTGCTAACACCTATCTAAAATTATTGTATAAGATAGAATGGGGGCTGGAGTTGTGGCTCAGTGGTGGAGCGCTTGCCTGGCATATGTGAGGCCCTGGGTTCAATACTCAGCACCACATACAAATAAATAAAATAAAAGATCCATTGACAACTTAAAAAAAATTTTAAAAAAGATAGAATGAAGGGACCTATATTAAGAATACTTTATGTTGTATTTGAAATGTGCACCACAAACCTCTTTGTTCCAAAATTTTATACAATTAAAATGACAATACAGAAAAGTATTAAGCTATTCCTCTTCCCATTTGGTTTGATTTTTGGGGTTTTATTTGTTTTTGAAAACATGAACATTACAGCTTTGAAATTCTTCCTTTTCATGCTTGAGGAAAATCTTCCAAAAGTCAGTATTGATTGATCTCGAACCTCTTCTAATCCCAAACATATTTCTTGGCTGAAATAAATTATCTGATGAATCACTCCCAAGTGATTCTGATGTATAAAATTATGAGTAATCAAACCAAAACAGTTCTTTGGCTTCAATTATGTTTGCTATATACAAAGCTTAGTTTAGAACCACAGTTTTTATACTAACAAGCATTGCACCCAAGAACTTTGGAGGAGCAAATACATAA
>JAJEJO010001463.1:61091-148059 GCA_020662805.1 Glaucomys volans
CTCGTTATAAGAGAAATGCAAATCAAAACCACCTTAAGATTTCATCTTACCCCAATTAGAATGTCTTTTATCAAGAACACAGGCAACAACAGGTGTTGGCGAGGATGTGGGGAAAAGGGTACACTCATACATTGCTGGTGGGAGTGCAAGTTGGTGCAGCCACTCTGGAAAGCAGTGTGGAGATTCCTTAGAAAACTTGGAATGGATCCACCATTTGACCCTGCTATCCCACTCCTTGGCTTATACCCAAAGGACTTAAAATCAGATTGCCTCAGTGATGCAGCCACATCAATGTTCATAGCTGCTCAATTCACAATAGCTAGATTATGGAATCAACCTAGATGCCCTTCAGTGGATGAATGGATAAAGAAACTGTGGTATATATACACAATGGAATATTACTCAGCTATAAGGAAGAATAAAATTATGACATTTGTAGGTAAATGGATGATGTTGGAAACTGTTATGCTAAGTGAGATCAGCCAATCACATAAATCCAAAAGCCGAATGGTCTCTCTGATAAATGAATGATGATGCATAATGTGGGGGGGAAAGATGGCAAGAATGGAGGAAAGATAGCTAGCATAGAGGGAAGGGAGAGGTGGGGGCGGGTGGGGGGTAAAATTAATAACAGAGTATGTGACAGATACCATTGCCCTGTGTAAATGCATGAACGCACAGATGGTGTGACTCTACTTTGTGTACAACCAGTGAAACAATAGCTGTACTCCATTTGTGTTCAATCAATCAATAAGTAAATAATAAAAAAAATTAAATAAAAAAAAAGGAAAAAAAAAGTTGTGAAAAGACTATAAAAGAAAAAAAATCACATGATTGCATCATTTAATTCAGAAAAAGCATTTTGTGAAACCAAACTTGTTCATAATTAAAAACTCTCAGAAAAAATAGGAACATAAAGGAACTCCCTCAATTTCATAAAGAATATTTTACAAAGAACCTTTAGATAACATTTTGCTTAATGGTGAAAGACACAATGGTTTCCCCAAAAAAATCAAAAAATAAGGCAAAGCTGTACATTATCTTTTAAAATTTCTAACCAGTATGATAAATGGAGAAAAAAACAATAAAAGATACATAGCTCAGAAAGAACGAAACAAAACTTTTCCTATTTGCCAATGATGTGATTATTTAATATCAAGTCCCAAGGAATCTATTTTTATAAATTCCTAGAACTAATAAATGAACTTACAAGTCCACATTATACAAGACAATCATACAAAATCAATTATAAAAATATAATTCATTTACAACCACTCAAATAAATTAAATGCCCAGGTGTAAAATGTGCAATTCTTATATATTATAAAACTGCTAAACACTGATGAAAGAAATTAAGGATTTTTAAAAAATAAGAGACATACCATGGACTGGAAAACTCAACATAGTAGCAATCTCAGTTCTCCCGAAATTGATACATAGGTTTAACACAATTCCTATCAAAACCCCAGCAAGACTTACGGTTGACACAGACAAGATTATTCTAAAGATTATATAGAAAGGTAAATGAACTAAAATAGCTAAAACAATTTTGGAAAAAAGAAATAACATGAAAGGATCTAGTCTACCCAATTCTGAGACTTAATATATAGGTGCTCCTTAATTTATGATGGGATTCTGTTCTAACCCCTAACCCATGATTAGATGGAAATATTCTAAGTTGAAAATGCATGTAATACATGCAAACTTCATAGCTTAGAGTAGCCTCTCTTGCATATGCTCAAAACACTTGGCATACAGTTGAGTGAAATCATCCAACACAAACCTATACTATCATAAATTATTGATAATCTTCTGTAAGCTATTAGATATAATACTGAAAGTAAAAAACAATAGTGGTATGGGTACATTTTCACACCATCATAATGTTGAAATATCATAACTTGAATCATGGTAAGACAGGGACCGTCTGTATAAGGAGAGTAATCAAGACTGTGTGGTACTTACTGATGAAGAACTAAGAAACAGAAGCACACACAACACACATATGTCCAACTGATTTTTTACAAAAGTATCAACAATTCAATGAAGGAATAATGACCTTTCAATCAGTTGTGCTGGAGCATTTGAACACCTATAGGTCAAAATGTGAAACTTGACTTAAGTCTCATGCTTCATATAAAAATTAACATTTGTATAACTAACAAATCATAAAATTAGCTAGTTATATATGAATCATTTTATCACTATATTTTGCACAGTAAATATAAAACTATAAAAAATTGAGGACAAAAACATAGGATAAAAGCTGCGGGGTGTGGGGCCCAGGCAAGGAGTTCTCAAATGTCATGGGAAAAAATCACAACCCATAAAAAGGCAAAGTGATAAACTGGAACTTATCAAAATAAAAAACCATTTTCTCTGCTAACATCCCTGATAACAGGATGACAAGAAAACCTAGTGGGAGAAAATGTTTGCAAACTGCATATCTAACAAAGGAGTAGCATCTGGAATGTATAAAGATCTCTCAAAGCTCAGTAGCAAAATAAATAAATAAATAAATAAATGCAATTAGAACATGGTTAAAAAATGTAAAGACCCATTTTACTGAAGAGAATATACAGGTGGCAAATAAACACACGGAAAGATGTCCAATATTATTAGCCATTAGGGAAATGCAAATTAAACCATGGTAAGATATCACTACACATTTACCAGAATAGCTAAAAATATTGATAACACTAAATGCTGGCAAGAACACAGAGAAACAGGATGCTGTTGCTGGTGGAATGTACAGTGCTACCACTGCTCTGAAAAGTAGCTTTCAGGTTCTTAAAAACTAAATACGAAACTACCATATGACTCAGCATTTGTACCCCTCATCATTTATCCCAGAGAGGTGAAGACCTATATTCACAAAAAATATATGTAAATGTTCACAGCAGCTGTACTGAATATAGTCAAACACTAGAAACAACTTAGATATCCTTCAATGGGCTATACAATGGTTATATAATAGAGTACTATTCAGCAATAGAAAAACCCCAAACTTCTGATAAGCAAGACCTGGAGGACTGTCCAAAGAATTATGCTGAACAACAACAAAAAAGTAGTCATTCCCAAATAGTACATTCTGTACTATTCCATTGGAATAATGTTCTTTAAATGACACTATCATTCAAAGCCAGCCTCAGCAACTTAGCGAGGTGCTAAGCAACTCAGTGAGACTCTGTCTCTAAATAAAATACAAAATAGGGCTGGGGATGTGGCTCAGTGGTGGAGTGCCCATGGGTTCAATCCCCAGTACCAATAAATAAATAAATAAATAAATAAATAAATAAATAAATAAATAAATAAATAAAATAACACCATCATCATAGAAATAAAGATGGAAATAAAGTTAGAAATCAAGATTAGTGGGTACCAGGGGCTCTGGAGTGGACCACGGGAGGCCCTGCATGATTAGCTGTGCATCTTGACTGCATCAGTGCCAATGTCCTGGGTATTCTAGGGTATTGCACTATAAATTTGAAGAGGCTAATCTTGGGGGAGATTAAGGAAGGGGTAGACAGCATCTCTGTGTTATTCTCTACAACTTCATGTAAGTCTACAGTTATTTCAAAACAAAAAGTTTAATTTCAAAGAAATAACTATTCTTAGCTCCCCATCTGTTCAAAAACAGGTGGCAGGCTGGAGTTGGCCCACAGGCAGTAGTAGTTTAAATTATAGAGTTTAGTGCAAACAAGAAACACTATGTGTTCATTCAATGGAATGTTTTACATACTTTAAAAATGCAGAAGTCTAACCATAATAGGAGGTTTTAAAATGCAAGTACAGTCACTCATTCTTACAATTACTTCAGTGCTCTGGAGGGCCAATGTCCACTCCCAAACTCAACTTGGGATGGGAGCAGTGGCTTTGTAACCTCCTTTGGGATTGGAATCTTCAGTTCTCTGGATCATGCCATTGCTTTAGCATCAGCACTGCAAGCTCATCTCCACTTGCGTGCCTCTCCACACTGCTTTCCTGCATCCTGGGGTCTCACTGTATCATGGAAGATGTGCTTGTTTTATTCAGTGTATAATGAGCCATGAAACTGTGATTGTCCTTTGAACAGGAATCCTATTTGAATATATATATTTAGTTTTAACTTTCTTAGCCCTTCTATTCACAGCCTCTTTTGTCCACTGTGACAGAAAAACAATTTTAAAACCATATTAAAATATATTCACATTCACATTAGGAAATCTACTTTGATCCAACACAGCAATGATGATTCAGTCCTTCATTCTGGTCTCTATTTCCTTTTCCTTGCTGTTTAGTTTCCTTATTTTGGCTTATGTTGTTTAAAAAGTGAATTGTGATCCTTACCTGTCTGCTTGTTTTTAGAGCACTGAAAGGCTTTGTATTCACAGGTGAGCTTGGTGGAACTTACTGACCTGGGGCATTACTATAGGTTAATCCAATGGATTATTTTTTTGGTCAGCCTCAGTGTTAGTGTCTTTATGTCACTTTTCTTGGGGATGTTAAATTCCCCAGAGAAGATGCCTCTACTTTTCCATCTGAGGATATAAGGCTCCTGGCCACTTTCTGAGAGCCAGGTATAGGGGAAAAAAGGTTAGGGATCTCAGTATTTGACACGTACAACACTTAAGCCTCACATTTTTAGTACAAGTCTGCCTCCTCCAACTACATCTAGTGCCCTGTCAGAAGACCCTGTGTTACCTTCTGAGAATGAAGCACCTGCCTTCTGCCAAGGTTGGAGAAAGAATCTGAGATTCTAATGAGGTTTTAGATTGACTTTCCGTCAATCTTCTTTCTTCTAGCTCCATCTTCACAATCACTTCCAAAAGAATCTGCTTCTATAAATTCCCGAGCCTTGTGAGAATCTGCAGTGAAAGGTGGGTTGGTTCTTTGGTGCTTAGCCAACTCTCACTCACCCATTCACTTTCCATCTTCCCAAATGTTTTTGCTCTTACCTCGGCCCCCTTTCTCTTTAGTGTGAGAATTTATATCTCTTTCCCCTCTTCCTGTTATTTTATCATTAGGAGGGAGCATGTATTCAAGTCATCATCATTAACCAGAGGTCTTCATTCAGGCTTTATCTTATAATAATGATAAGTCTGAGCTGAGGCATCAGGAATTAGTGGGGCGGTAAGGGTTTAACATGACATGTGGTTTGTCATCATTCTTAGCCAGTGGGAGTTGGAATATGGGCTCCTCTTTCATGGATATTTCTTGCACATGGATGCAAATCACCATTTTGTTTGAAACTGAGATTAGTGCATTTCAGTACTACTGGTGAAAGAATATCAGATAGTGTTTGAATTTCAAGCATAACTTGAAGGAGAAAAAAACAATAAGATGTCCGTATTTGGAATCAGAATCTTGAAATCTTTTTTTTTCTGTTTTTTGCTTGTTTGCTTTGTTCTGATTTTAAACACAGCACCTGAAGCACCCTATTTCTTTCGGTTGCAGACTCTCCTAATGTTAGATACTTAATCTGAATCTATCCAAGTGATACTGGAAGAGGTAGAAGACTGAACCAGTTTCTCTCTATGGATCTTTTTAGTTCTAAAGTCCCAAAATTCAAAAAGGTTTTTGTAGGACAGTCTGGAAATCTAACCACAAACACACGCCTTCTTTGTCAAGTATGAAATAACTGTATTTATGTGGGTTTGTCTCTGTGTCCTCTATTCTGTACCATTGGTCTACCTGCCTGTTTTGGTGCCAACACCATGCTGTTTTTGTTACTATTGCTCTGTAGTATAGTTGAAGGTCTCGTACTGTGATATCCCCTGCTTTGCTCTTCTTGCTAAGGATTGCTTTAGCTATTCTGGGTCTCTTATTCCTCCAAATGAATTTCATGATTGCTTGTTCTATTTCTATGAGGTCCATCATTGGGATTTTAATTGGAATTGCATTGAATTTGTATAGTACTTTTGGTAGTATGGCCATTTTGACTATATTAACTCTGCCTATCCAAGAACATGGGAGATCTTTCTATCTTCTAAGGTTTTCTTTAATTTCTTTCTTTAGTATTCTGTAGTTCTTGTTGTAGAAGTCTTTCACCTCTTTTGTTAAATTGACTCCCAGGTATTTTATTTTTTTCGAGGCTATTGTGAATGGGGTAGTTTTCCTAATATCTCATGCTCGACAAAGGAGCCAAACATACAATGGAGAAAAGATAGTCTCTTCAACAAATGGTGCTGGGAAAACTGGAAATCCATATGCAGCAAATTGAAACTAAACCCCTATCTCTCACCCTGCACAAAACTCAACTAAAAATGGATCAATGACCTAGGAATTAGACCAGAGACCCTCCACCTAATAGAAGAAAAAGTAGGTCCAAATCTTCATCATATTGGCCTAGGACCAGACTTCCTTAACAGGACTCCCAAAGCACAAGAAATAAAAGCAGGAATCAATAATTGGGATAGATTCAAACTAAAAAGCTTTTTCTCAGCAAAGGAAGCAATCAACAATGTGAACAGAGAGCCTACAGAGTGTGAGAAAATCTTTGCCACACACACACTTTAGATAGAGCACTAATATCCAGAATTTATAAAGAACTCAAAAAACTACACCAAAAATACAAATAACCCAATCAACAAATGGGCTAAGGAAATGGTCAGACACTTCACAGAAGAGAATCTACAAGCAATCAACAGATAAATGAAAAAATGTTCAACATCTCTAGTAATAAAAGAAATGCAAATCAAAACTACCCTAAGATATCATCTACCCCAATTAGAATGTCTATTATCAAGAATATAAGCAACAATAGGTGTTGGTGAGGATGTGGGGGAAAAGGTACACTCATACATTGCTGGTGGGGTTGCAAATTGGTGCAGCCACTCTGGAAAGCAGTATGGAGATTCCTTAGAAAACTCAGAATGGAACCACCATTTGACCCTGCTATCCCACTCCTTGGCCTATACCCAAAGGACTTAAAATCAGCACACTACAGTGATGCAGCCACATCAATGTTCATAGCTGCCCAATTCACAATAGCTAGATTGTGGAACCAACCTAGATGCCCTTCAATAGATGAATGGATAAAGAAATTGTGATATATATACACAATGGAATATTATTCAGCCATAAAGAATAAAATTATGACATTTGCAGGTAAATAAATGGAATTAGAGAAGATTATGTTAAGTGAAATAAGCCAATCCCAAAAAACCAAAGGCCAAATGATTTCTCTTATAAGTGGTTGATGACACATAGTGGGGGTGGGGGGAGGTAAGGGAAGAATGGAGAAAGGATGGATTGTATAGAGGAAAATGAGGGGTGGGTAGGGGGCGGGGGAAGGAAGGATAATAGAATGAGACAAACATCATTACCTTATGTATATGTGTGAATATGCAAATTGTATGATTCTACTTTGGGTACAACCAGAAAAATGATAGTTGTACACCATTTGTGTACAATGAACTAAAATTAAAAAAAAAAAAACCTTCATTTCTAGATGAAAATATGCTTTTGGTTCCTTGCAGCAAATTTACCTGTCAATATAAGTTAAATACCAACCTTGAAGAAACAGTCCCTTGGGGGATAGCAGCAGAGTGGGGCAGGCCGACTGATAGTGATGGACAAGAGCAGTTAAGCAGAGGTCTTAGGAGCCCAGTTCAGGAGTCAGTTGACCTCTGTGGGGTCTATTAAGAGAGTATGCCAGCCTGCCTGGGAAGATGCCACCCACTGAAATACAGAAGTTAGGATTTGACATAACATGAATAGTGCAGTTGCTTATAGGCTGTGACTTACCTTGCATGTTTGCAGGAGAGGAATGGGAAGGGGGAAGAACTATTTGCATTTCCTGTTGCTCACTACACCTTGAAGAGTTGACAATCTAGGTATTCTTTTATATACAGAAGCAAAGGGTTTTAAGCATGTTATTACTTAAAAGTTTTGCCAAGTTGATGGATAAAATGGTAGTCTATTGTTATTTGAACAAAAGTAACTTTATTTAGTTGTGTTTTTTTTCCAGGAGCTTACAGGTCTTTCATATTTTTTTGGTTAATTATCCATTCATTTGCTTATTCAAAAAAAATTTATTGGACACTTCTTTTAGTTCCTGGGCAAACAGAGTTCACAAAACAGAACTTCCTACCTCACAGAGCTCATGGTTTAGAGGAAGTAGACTAATATCAAATATCAAATAAGTAGACAAATAATATATTTTCAGATGTTTCTGCAACTTGAAAAAATACACTGACTTTGCTTTAAGGGACAGAATTTGATACATGGGTCAAATGTATTTTATTACATTGTTTGAGTCTTCTAAACCCTTTGTTTTATTCATTTACCCTGTCTTGACTGAAAATGGTGATATAAAGTCTCCATTACTAATATGTTTCTCTTCGTGTTTCTTGTAACTCCTCGTGTTTCTTGTAACTTCTCTTAGGAACAATTCTGTCACTGGTGCACATTCAAAATTTTTAGATCTTCATTACGAATAACTTTGTCATCATAATGCATCCTTTATTTTTTTATGCTTTTTGCTCCTAATTGACTTTATCTGATAGGTCAGGAAGTGCTTATTTTTGTTTTCCTGACAACTTCATTTTTTTCATGTTTACAGATTTAACTATTTAAAACTGTTAATTTTCTTCTGTGCTCTCCTTTAATGGTACTTTTCCCCTAGATCATCACAGATAAACTTTTGCCCATTCTTTCATTTTCAAGTCACATTAAGGTGTATCTTTTTATAAGGCATATACTAGGTTTTTTAATAATTCGATTTGACTTTCTCTTTAAATACATATATATGGGGTATTTACACTTACAAGTATTATAGCTATGTTTGGTTTTGTTTCTTTTATCAGTTACATTACACTATTTCCATTAATGGTTTAAAGTAAATTACAAGAGCCATGGGTTGCATAATGATGTTTCTGTCATCTGTCTGGTCAAGAAAGGGCCACATATAACAGTTGGTCCCATAAGATTGCATTGCCTCTATGATGTCATAGTCCTTTTAGATTGTGTAAATTCACTGTATGATGTTTGCACAAGGACAAAATGGCCTAAGATACATTTCTTAGAACAGATCCCCTTGCTAAGCAACACATGAATGAATATAGCTTGTGATATATATACAACACACATATAGCGCACACACACATATGACTTGTGTATAGGACTGTACAGAACTTGTGCTTCCTTTATTGTGTCTTATTCTTATGGTTATTATTTTTGACAAGTAAAATTATATATATATATTTATCATGTGCATGCTGTTTTAAAGTGCATATACATTTGGAATGGCTAAATTGAGCCACTTAACCTATGGATTCTCTCTCATACTTACCTTTTGCAGTAAGAACACTTAAAATATACATAGCAATTTTCAATATTGTCAACTATATTGCCAACCTGCAACATATTATCACCATATTGTCCAACAGATCTCTTGAACTTATTCCTGAAATTTTTTATCCTAAACCAACATCTCCCCAGGCCCTGATAACCACCATTCTACTCTACTTCTATGAGTTCAATTTTGTTAGATTCCACATATAAGTGAGATCATGTAATATCTGCCTTTCTGTTCCTGACTTATTTCACTTAACATAATACCCTCCATAATACCCTCCCATGCTATCACAAATGACAGGACTTCTTAAAGCTGAATAGTATTCTGTTATGTATATATGCCATATTTTCTTTATCCATTGGCTACTTGATTCCATTTCTTGGTTATTCTGATGCAGTGAAAATGGAGTGCACCTATCCCTTTGGCAGAATGATTTCATTTCCTTTGGATATATATCCAGTAGTGGGATGCTGGATCATATAGTTTTAATTTTTTGAGGAACCTCCATACTGTTTCCCACAATTCCTGTACTTCTCATTGATCATGTACAAAAGTTCCATTTTCTCTGCATCCTCTCCAGCACTTAACCTCAATCTTCTTGATAATATCCACTGTAACAGGTGTGAGGTTATATCTCATTGTGGTTTAATTTGCATGCCTCTGATGATTAGTGATGTTGAACATGTTTAATTGTTGAAATCAAAATCAGACATTTTATGTGATAATAAGAGTAAGAAATCAGAATATTTATGCCACCTTCTACCATCTTTTGTCACCTCCAACTTCTGATAGTATTTCTGAAACCATAACTTCAGAAATATGACCATGAAAGGGTTTGTTCTAAATCCTACAGCACATTCTTTTGCTGTTATTGCTCCATTTATCTCATTCAGCTTTATACTCTTAATTTCCTCATAAAATACTCACAAAAAAATACAGTCCCTAATTTTTCTAGATTTAGAAATGCTTGTGTTACCTTCTTGTGTTTGCTTCCCCTGCCAGTATGTACACTAAAGAGGAATACCGTGTTGCTCTCGGTGTGTGCCAGCGCCAAGAGCAGTACCTGACACACATTACCATGCCATAAATATCTCTAAAGTAAACAATAAAAGACAGAAAAGAAAAAAAAAGCCGTTGAGCTGATTTTTTTTCTCCTCAGTTTGTGGTAGGTATTGCTCTTCTAATTGCTTGAAGCCTGTCTGATTTCCATACCCACTCATTTATTTTTGGTTTTCAGAAATGTGACTCTGAGTGCCTACATGTAGTTTTCTTTGTTCATCCTTCTAAGAGCTCATTGAATTTCTTGAATCTGTGTATTTATACTTTTCATCAAATTTCAAAATTAAGCCAACTTTTATTAATGTTCCCTGCGAGTTCTTTAAAAATGTACATTCTTAGTTGAGTGAACAGATCTATACTTATCTACCAGATCAAGCTTGGTAATTTTCATTATTCAAAACTTTGGCATCTTTATTCCTTGCAGGGGTTTGATCTATGAGCTCCTGAATGGTTTATCTTAAAAACTGCAACTAAACTTAATGTGTTTCCCCCATAAGTCTGCCAATAGTCATTCACTTTAAATATTTTGAAGCCATAATATCAACGTACATATCCATAGCATGGATTTTTAAAATTACATTACTAGCATATGTCATCTTTTGCACCTTATTTTGTAATGTTAGAACTGCTGCCATGGCTTTTGTTCATATTTGTCTGCTGTATCTTTTTCCATCTTTTCATTTGCAATCTTTTGTACACCTTTACTTTAAATATGTCTTTGTAGCTGTTGCTGTGTCTTTTAAAATCCAATCTGGGAGGACTGTGTGAGGCAGAAATTCCAATGTCTGTAAAATCCAGATGAATGAAACGGATGTGGGTAGGCCTTCAAAGGAGCCAGTAATACAGTTGGAGGCATAAGTACTTGAAGGTGGACGATTTTGCAAAAGGAGTTCAGAGTGGTTTGTTGTAATTTATTCCATTCTAAACTAGTTGGTGCCTTGGGAGTTAGGGCTCATCCCAAGAGACTTCATATGCTTTCCAAAAGAGCTAAAGTGATGAGCACAGGGCCAGTTGTGCTGTTTCGATTGGAAAAGGAATACTCAAAAATTGGAGAAAAGCTTCCTACCAGGGAGAGTTCAAACACAGACAACCTTCATGAAACTAGGGGGAGTAAATGCCAAGGTCAAGGGAGAGCTTAACCATGACATTACATGGCTCTACGTTCCTCAAGCCATTACTGAACAGCTCGAGAGATTAAAAGCTTTTTGAAGAGACTGGCTCTTTTCTAAAGAACAGGCAGGCAGGAAGATAACACAGATGACCCCACTGAAGTACACTAAAATCAGAGATGCTTGCTGTGAACAATAATGAGGAAATACTCAGAATAGAACTGCCTACTGAACTCCAAAGACCCATAAGAAAAAAACTAGGGCCCAACAGAGTGAGGCAGGCAAGCCTCACCTGCACAGCTGCTCTGCGTGATTTTTGAAGCACATGCATATAGGGACAGGAACCCAAAGGACATGTAATCCCTTTTTCAGTTCTAGTGCTTATATTCCAGGATTTAGGAGAAGCTACTCACATTTTCCCTTGATCGAAAGATTCTGCATCTTGTTTCTAATGTTTAAGCAATAGTCTGTGGCAAATACTGCTGAGAACACAGAATTAGACATGGCTCCTGAAAAGAGAAACTTCATTTATTCTTATGCACATGATCAGGAGACCCACAACATGTGTCAAGGCAGAGCTATAGAAAGCACACATAAATATGGCAGTACACTTCTCCAAAGAAGTCTAAGAGCCACAATTTCAAGAGGTTTACTTATTTTTCTACCTCTTGTAGGTACATAATGATAAGATCCTTTGGGGGAGAAGGACAATCATCTGTTTGATTTTCCCAACAACAGTCGTCAAGTGCTGGCATCTCCAATTTACAGATGTCTGGGTGCAGATTTTCTTCCTATGACCTCATGAAGGATGTACGAAAGATGGGAGGGTGCATGCTGCTCTGCCTTTGAGCTGAGGGAAGGAATTTAGCTGGTGGCCTCAGAACCTGTCAAACTGAATTCTGCTGTCTCAGATTCAGACTCAGATTCTCAGATCTCCTGTTTCTAGGAGCTGCTAGACAGACCATCCATTCAGGTAGGGACTTTGTTAACTCTGCATTCACAGACTCTCTGGGATACAAGAGCTCTTATGAAAATCTAGTCCAACATACCTATAGGAGAAGACTGACCAATGTCACACTAACAGGCAGACTGGGTCTGGATTCTTCACACCAAGGCTCATACCCCAAGTAACTGCGACGATGAATCACAAAGCTTTGGGTTGGTCAGAGAATAGGCAAATAAGCACACACCTAAGAATTATGATTTTTTAAAAATACATTGAATGACACTTTCTAAAGCAATGACAATGGGTTCTATTTCTGTTTCCAACCCAAGTTCTCCTTTGGAATATGCTCAACAAATGTTAGCTTCGGTAATGAGACTCTGAAAGCCAAGAGTCCCAAATTCTACTGTAGAAACCCCAGCATGACTTTCTGTGAAAACTCCTAATAAATCATTCAGTTTTGCCTTGAAACCACTGAATAACTGGGAATAATTTGGAAGCTAGTGTCTTAAATCATTACCTAGTGCACCCACATGGGAGTACTATTTACCTTGAGAATTGTTAAAATTCCACCCAGCAAGTCCACAGTAAATTGGCATCTCATTCCTGCCAGGTGGCGGCTCCCATCAAAGGTGTGTTAACTTTAAAAGTCCATTTTCAGCCTGCCTTCACCAAGTCTGCCTCGTAATTGCCTTCTGAAAATCCAGTTCAAATCTACTAGGCTTCCCAAAGGACAAGAAAGAGGAAAACAGTGATGAAAGTAAGACTCAAAAGCACCTAACGGATCTATTATACAGCTCAGTATTATGTTACTCTGCCAAGTAAAGCCTTGGGCAGCAGACCTACATTTATGTTCTGTGAGATTTTGAACCACTGGCAAGAAAGAAGGAACTGGCCACGGACTGAGCACCTACAATGTACTAGGCACAATGCTGTGCCCTTCCCACATTCCAATTTATCATCTCAACATCCTCTAGATGGCAAAATTAACCTTACTTGATAGGTGTAGGGCCCCTGCAGCTCAGGTTATGGGGCCTGACTGAGGTCATTCAGCTAGAAAGTGACTGAGTCTAAACGTCTTTGCTTCAAAAAACTCATGCTCTTCTCAGAACCCCTAAGCGAAGAACACTGAAACGTTTTAAGGAGCCCACAGAACAGATCTCTCTCCTCAATGGCTATGAGGACAAGGTTCCTCTTCTCTAAGCAACAAACCAGATTGTGCCCCATGTCAGACACCAGGAAGGAAGGCTGAATTCATCTAAAGATGCATCTGAGCCTGTTCACTGTGACTATTACCAAGGAAGGAAGGTCAAACACATCTGGGCAGTAAAGATTACCAGTGAAGCCAGACTTGGACAGGCAGTTAGTGTAGAAATAGGGAATCTGGTCAAATCGAGGAATGGAGGCCATCAGAGTCTGGGAAGTTGGAGATGCCCCTGGGAGATTGTAATGTCAGTGTCCCCAGAGCCCTTTTGATCCTCGAGGTTACCTGCTTAACTGCCCATCCCCAAAAGCTGCAGGCAGGGAGTTACTAATTCATGCCTCCTGGGCCCCTACCTGGTCTCCATGTGGCCCTTCCCCCTTCCATTTGCATCTCACCTTTTTGCTGTGTCACTACCACCATGTAGGCAGGAAGGAGAGATAGATAAGGGTTTGAGGAAAGAATAGAACAAAAGAAGACCCTAACCTACAAAAGATGTAGGGTGTGCTCACTTCTCGGGGATTCTAGAACATCAGCCATGGCCCCCTTCTCCCGAGAGAAGTTTGTATTACTACTTTTAAATAAAACCTGCTTAATATGCTTGCCTTGGCATGCTTCTCTGGCCTTAAACACCCGAGGAAGCAGAACTCGTCACCAGTAAATGGCAGTATCACCAGGAGAGTAGGGAGAAGGAAATCCTCATTTATTGAAAAGCAATAGATTTAATGATAGAGAACAGCTTCTGGAGCTAAACTGGCTGGGTTTAAACCCCATCTCCTGTTTGATCTCAAAAGAATCCCATGTTTATGCCCACAGGGTGTCCTTGTGGGAGCATCAGGCCGATGGCAGGGTGGCCATGTGTTGGTATTTGCAGAAGCTGTCAGTGAGGACTTGAGTTATATTGCATATTCTACTTTTGTTCCTGTTAGAAATTTTCCATAACAAAAGCTTAAGAAACAAACAAACAAAAACCCTGTAACTGTGTGACATGGCCATGTTTTCTGTCCTGCATCATCAGTACTCGTTTGTAAAATTGAGTACTAATAGTACCTACCTCATAGGGTTGTGTGAAAAATAAATGGGTTAAGACAAGTACTAAGATATTATTATTATTTATGAAATAACAACATCCAGGCACCAGACTTGGCTTGACAAATACACTGTTTCAATTTAATCCTCCTAGCAGTCATAAGAGTTAAGATAACTTCATTTTCATACAAGGAAATGGACTCAGAAATTTCAGCAGCAAAATTTTACATAAAATCCAGGTTTGCTCTAGAAAGTCATTTTCTACTACATGACTCACCTCCCTAAAAGTGATGCTAGCAGTTATTCAGACAGGGAAACTGAGGCTCAGTGGGGTTAGGTAAGCACAATTCTGAGTGGTAGGCAGAGAACTCAATGCAGATCAGGCAACTACAAAACATGCAGACAAGGCTCTTTCTACTGGTGGACAGGCTGTCCTGGCTGTGTCCTCAGAGCATCCATCCTGGGAAGAGGGTCCAGCCAACAGCCTGGAGAATGGCAGTACGTACATTCCTCCAGTCCCTGCATGAGCAGGTCTTTGGGGTAGTGGCTTTTGGTCTATCCCAAACCAAGTATTGAGACTCAGAATAGAACCATATAAGGGGGAGGAAAAAGAAACCTAAGAGGAACTTTATGCTAGCAGCCCCTGCATTTGATAAATATTTTCAGAGCTTTGTTGGCCTTGCCCAGTCTCAGGATCTCTGAACATCTGCTGGAGTCCTTCCTTTCCTCTTCCTGAGAGACTGACTCCAAGAGGCCCCAAATCTCCAGTAACAGCCTGTGTCATCAGTGAGCAAGTCATGCAGCCACTGAGATTAGAAAAACACTTCTCTCATGCACAAATCTCTCTGTAATCAGCAATGACAGAGCAAAGAGACACTCTCAGAACCATGAATCTGACTTCCAAAGAGGCTGCTCCATCAGGAACCAGGACCTCATGAACCATGCTGCTAGAATAAAATGAGGCAACACATCCAGCCCGGCCAATTTGCATTGGAAACTCAGTTAGAATGCCAACAATTTGCATCCTTTCAACTAAGAACAAAACCAAGCCTGACCTTTACCGCCAGCACTGCTTTGTGTTGCTGTTTGCAAATATAGTATTTAAGTGGGAAAGGCTAACTGGTATAAAAGCACTTGAGGTCATATTCCAATTAGAACTCTCACTTTGCTAAAACAAGTCAATTAACGCTCACTTTCTGCCCCTCTCAAGACTCCCTCCTCAATTTCAAAATCATCTAGCTGAAGAGCATCATTTTCCTGGAAGTGCTGAAGACTAGGGAGTAAAGCAAGAGGTACAGACAGCCTCAAGGGAGAGGGAAGTGGAGAAAGGGGCAAGGACCAGGAAAGGAACCCCACAGACGCCAGTGCCTTCTGGCAAAACAAAAGAAACATCCCGTTTAAGGCTATTATCTGCTTTATTCAAAAAATAAATATTTCACTTTGAGTCAACATATTTCAAATCACATTAAGCACAGAGAAGACATACAGTCCCTTTGGAAATTGTGAACACATATAGGAGGCATGTTCCAAACAATGGGGATGAGGTGAGCACTGATTCCAGCTGCTTCATGACCCAAAGTCCTCCTCTCACCAGGTGGAGCTACATATCAATTTATGAGAGAAAAAAAAACACACACACACACTGCTTTGAAGTCTGAAAGGCACATGAAGTGGACCATAAGGTGTATGGCACGTTTACTGATAAAACGTTCCCTATTCCCTCCCAAGAAAAGTGGAGAAACTTTAATCAAGTCAAAGACCAGAGAAGCAGGGTGTTCCTGCTCAGAGCTCAGCAGCAGTAACATCTCTGCACATGAAAGCCATTTCTCATTTGCTTCCCCCTCCCTGCCCATGGAGTTCTCTGCAGCCAGGCGCTCACTCGGTGATGGTGGGGCGTGTGGCCACGTACACGAACACCACGATCAGGAGCACCACCACGGCCAGCGTGGGCAGCACCACTGTGGTGATCTGCTGTCGGGCCTCTTGCATGGCCTGCTTCCGCTCCTTCTTGTCCTTGGATGTCTCCTTCTTGGGCTTCCCTTTGAGCTGCCGCATCTTTCCTAGAGGACTCAAGACAGTGTGTCCAGAGAGGCCGTGGAGAAAAGTCCACACTCCTGTAGTTAAGATGGGATGCTTCCTATGGAGAGAACAACTATGATTAAGAACAAATAGAGTGAAAGAAAAAAGAAATCACAATGTTAAAGGCAAATGTGCTAAGAACAACACTTGCCACTTGTTACAGTTTGGATGTTAGGTGCCCCCCAAAAGCTCATGTCTGAGATAATAAAGGAAAGTTTAGAGGAGAAATGATTGGGTTATGACAGCCTTAACCCAATCAGTGAATTAATCCCCTGACAGGAATTAACGGAGTGGTAACTATAGGCAGGTAGGGTATAGCTGGAGGAGATGGGGCCTTGTGGGCAGGCCTTTGGGGTTTACATTTCGTCCTTGAGCTGAGCTGTCTCTCTCTCTCTCTCTCTCTGCTTTCTGGTGTGATGTCTTGAACTGCTTTTCTCTGCCCCACTCTTCCACCCTGGTGTTTAGCTGCACCTCAAGCTGTGAGGAAAGGAGCCAGCTGTCTATTGACTGAGACCTCTAAATCTGTGAGCCCCAAAAAAAACTTTTCCTCCTCTAAAATTGTTCTTGTCGGGTTTTTTGGTCACAGCAGTGAAAAAGCTGACTGCGACAGGGGCTAAAAACAACAGAGATCATGTGGGGCTCTGAGCACAAAAACAACTAATTTGCACCTTCACTGGTCCTTGACTCCATCATCCAAACCCTCCTAAGCACCTTCTATGTGCTGGGCACCATCTAGGAGCTCAGGATGGAGCTGGAGGACCAGGTTCTGTCCTCCCAGAGCTCACACTGCAGGGCACACAATGTGTTGCAGGCAGAGTGGAAGATGGGTCTGACCAACAATGAAGGGTGACTGGCTGAGCCTGTGTCTCACCACCTATTCATTTTATGATTCTCTTGTGGTAAATTCTGTGGTTTGCAGAGGTGCTCAGGGGTCAGGGGAGTAGGTAGCTTATCATCTAGATGGGAAAGATGACATTTACACTTGAGTGACCATGTTAGGTAAGAATGTCGATTCTGAGTCAGGAAAGGTCATCTGGATACCTTTTTGTATGAAATCCTAATCTCTTACTGCTTCTTTGATACCATATGGACCCTCCAACATTTTTGTGTCTCATCCACAATCAGGCAGAATATTTTACAGTGAGATGACTAACATTATTTTGCTAGGATGATATAATGCCAGCCAAAAGCAAATATTAAAGTTTAGGGCAGCACCACAGGGGTAAATGCACAATTTCATCAGAAAAAAATTAAGAATATGAGATAGTGCACACACACACACTATAGTTTGGATCTAGAATGCCTGATCCCCAGCCCATGGTACTATTGGGAGGTGCATGAACCTCTAAGAGGTGGGATCTAGTGGGGGTCTTCAGGTGCCCTTGAAGGTAACTGTGGGACCCCTACCTTGTCCTCATCCTCTCATTTCCCTGCCATCAAGTGACCAGGTATGCTGCCCAGCTCCCACCTCAGGCCTAAAAGCAGTGAGTACACCCGATCATGAAGAGCAACTTCCAAATAATCACCTTATAAAGAGTAGAGGATTATCTAAGACATCTGTTACAGTGACTAAGACAGAAAGTTGGTACTGAGAAGTGGGGTGGTGGTCAATATACCTGAGATGATGTAGAGGAACCTTTGGAACTGGTCTGCAGGATGAATTTGAAAAGTTTGGAGGAGCAGGCCAGGGAAAGCCTAGAATGCTGTAAGTAGAACCCAATGGGCCATTCTAGTGAAGGTGCAGGAGATCAGAATGTCAATAAGAATGTGGCAAGAAAGGCTATGTTGATGAGGGTTCTGCTGGGAATGAGTATTCTATTGGAAACTAGATTAGAAGCAATCCCTATGACACAATGGCCAAGAATCTGACTACATTTTGTCCATGACCTGAGACTTTGTGAAGGCAGACCTTAAAGGTAACTAATCTGGCAGAAGAAATTTCAAGGCAGCACAGAATTCAGGCACCAGCATGGTTATTACTGGTTATTACCAAATATATAGTGATAATTGGGAACAGAGAGAAGCAGAGCAGAAAGATCTTAAAAATTCTTAGGTTGGCCAGAAAAGGTGCTCATTCAAAGGTACAGCCAAGGAGGACCTGATTGCTTAAGAGTTTAGCACCATTAAAAAGAAGACAAGTGTTTTGCACCAGTACAATAGAAAAGATGCCTGGAGGGCATTTCAGAATCAGCAAGGCAGCAGCCATCACAGGCTCAAAGGTGTAGACATAGAGATTTGTTTCAAAGACTTTCTAGGGCCATTTTCTGAGAAGAGAGCCCTGGGGAGCCCTGCTTGCTCAGGAATCATCCAATATCCAGCCACTGAGGTACTCAGAAGCTAACACAGCCTGGCTCAAGCAGTCCCAGGTGCAGATCCTGCTGGCAGGAAACCTTAGCATAGTCAACATGAGGCTGGCTTTGTAGGCATGCAGAATGAAGTGTAATGGGATTATGGAGGCTTCCACAGAGATTTCAAAACCTAGTAAGTCAGGCAGAATGTGGCAGGGTCAGTGTCCTGCCAGCAATTCCTGGGAGGGTGTTACGGTTTAGATATAAAGTGTCCCCAAAAGCTCATGTGTGAGACAGTGCAGAATGTTCAGAGGTGGAATGATGATGAGAGTGATATAATCAGATCTGTGGATCAGTCCACTGATATGGATTAACTGTGGTAACTATAGGCAGATAGGATGTGGCTGGAGGAGGGTAGGTCACAGGGCCATGGGGCATGCCTTTGGGGTACATGTTGTATCAATGGTGAGCGGAGTTCTCTGCATCCTGGTTATCATGTCCTGAGCTGCTTTCCCCTGCCATGCCCTTTTGCCATGATGTTCTGCCTCGCCTTGAGCCCACAGCTATGAATTTGGCCAACCATAGACTGAATTTCTGAAATCATGAGTCAAGATAAACTTTTCTTCCTTTAAGTAGTTCTTGTTAGGTCTTTTGGTCACTGCAATACAAAAGCTGACTAAAACACATATCAATGAGTGAAGTTGTGAGAGTGAATCTAAAGCTGCAATTGAGATCCCATTAAATTAAAGATGGCAAGACCAAGAAACAACTACTGAGGAAGGTTGCAGACAGTGCACAAACCAGCCCAGGAGAGTGGCCATGTGAGCAGCAATAAGCAAAGCTGAAGGGGTAGGGTTTCCTAGACCCAGGGAGTCCATATCCCACCACAGTGTGCCCCAGAGGCTGGACCTGGAGACAGAATTTAATGTTTACCCTTGATGGGTGTCAGTCTTGTTTTGGTCTAATCCCTCCTTGCTATTTTTCTGTTCCTTCTTGAATGGGCATATTTACCTGCTATCTAACTTTCTTTTTGCTTTTTTTTACTGGGGCTCATTGCTAAGAGTTTATCTTTCCGAGGAGACCGTGGAGGTGGTCTTCTGGGCATTGCTATAATAAGATTTAGGGGATTCTTAAGAGATGGACTGTATGCATTTTGCCTTGTAAAATGGACTTAAGCCTCTGGGTCAGGAATAGAATACTGTAGACTGATGTGGAATGTCTTCCAAAGGTCCATGTTTTAAGGCTTGGTCCCCAGCCTGTAGTTCTAATGGGAGATTCTGAGACCTTTCAGAGGTAGAACTAGGAGAGAGGTCTTCAGGTTACTAGGGGAATGGCTTTGACTGGGATGTTGGGACTCCAGCCTTTTCCTCTTTTGTCTGCTTCCCCATCAGGAGGTCACCTGTTTTGCTACACCATGCGCTGCTGCTGTCATATGCTACACTCACCCCACCCAGGCCTAGAAAAAGTGGGTCCACCTAATCGTGGTCTAAATCCGTGAGCCCAAATAAACCTCTTCTCTTCCTTCATGTCTGCAGTACAGGTGTAAAAACTCCTGACTGAACCAATTTCCCTTTTCATACCTTCCAAAGAGCTTTCAGACCCACTTGAGTTCAAGACCAGATGTGCTACTTACTGGCTAAACGGCTCTGGGCAAGTCACTTGACTTTACTCAGCTTCAATGTCATCAACTGAACATGAGAACAACTTCTATCTTAAAGGACGACTGTGAAGATGTGAAAAGAAAATGCATACACACACTGAGCTTGGCCTGCCTGAGACACCTCCACTAATTACCTGCCCGTGGCCCTAGCAGAGCTTTCAGAGCTTCTGTAAGCCTTGGTCACCGCCTGGGAGGGGTCATATGGTGATATCCATCCTAATAGGACTGTGGGGTGTGGCACAGAGAAGGCACTACTAGAACTTTCCCCCCAAATGTCCTGTGAGTTAGATGGACAAGCTTTAGAATCCACATTGTAGAAAGGAAGAAACCAAGGGCCAAAGAGGGAAAATGTCTTCCCCATGGTCACCTAGTCTGTAAACAGAACCCATGGTTTCTAACTGAGCAAGGGACAGCATCCCATAGTCCCTTCTCTTCCTGACGCAGCCTCATAAAATTGTTTAAAAAGCAACAAGCCATTAGCAGCACTCTGACTCATAGCCATTTCCCTGTGGAGTTAATGGTCTGTCAGACCCTGCAGCTGTCTCCCATAGAGCCTTGCAGGCTGGCAGGCAACACCATGGCCCAGTGTTAACAAGCACCTGGCTGCTCTGGCTAATAGTGCTGGCCTCACTTTCATCCTGCTCCCTTAGCTGCTGTCTGCATCCTCCCACACATGTGCAGTTGACATTCAAAGGCATCAGCCTCCACAATGACCAGCTCATGACATCTGTAAGATGCATTCACAAGTTCCCAGAGACTTGGAAAAAGTCTTGAGTTGCTGGGGCTGGTCAGGACTTAAAGGACAAAGAGTCCAAATTCTGGGCTCTTCATCAGGCTGTGGTGGGCAGCCTCCCTGCTCAAGCTCACCTGAGGAGTGGGAAGCAGCAAGGGAAAGCATCTCTGAAAGGACACCTGAGAAGGGAGAGCCTGCGACAAAGGGACCAGCCAGGACAGAAGCTGCAAGAGTGCCAGGAAGGGCTGGCTTACTGCAGGAGTGAGGAATGAAGAAAAGAGGGACAGAGGTGACATGGAACCAAGTCCCCCAGATACTTGCAGGCCACGGTAAGGAGTGTGGCTTCATTCTAAGAGCAGCAGTACAAGGGATTTATGGGTTTCATACAGGGAGGTGCAGGTTTTAAAAAGTTCCCTCTGGCTGGTAAGCTTCGAGTTCGCCCTAGGGGAATAAAAGGGAAGACTAAGGAGCAGTCTGTGGGGAGGGTCAGTGCTGACAGAGGATGAAGTTATATGCTGGAGGTATAACTGCTGGCCTCAGTGATGGATGGGACAGGGTCTGTGAGGAAAGGTGGCATCAAGAGAAGTCTAAGGCCTGGAGCTAGAGCCACTGGATGGGTAGTGATCCCATCTTATAAAACGAGAGAATAGGACATGGGGAGGTGGAGAGTGGATTTGAGAAAGAACAATAAGTGCTCTGTTCACACCTGTCCGTGTGAGGATGCCTACTGGAGATCACCATGGAAATATCCAGAGTCAAGACCTGGGACCGGGCTGAAGATGCATATTTGGAAGTCACCAGCTGCTGGATTAAGTAAGATTACTACAGAGAAAGGGGCCCAGGGCTAAGCCCTGCCTGCCTGCATCCTAATAGCTACAGATCAGGTGGTGCATTGTTTTGTTGTCACTGTGATCAAAGTATCTGGACAAGAACAACTTAGAGGAGAAAAATTTTTATTTTGGCTCACAGTTTCAGAGGTTTGAGTCCATGGTCAGCTGGTTCCATTTCTTTGGGGTAGACATGATGGAGAAAAGCTACATAGCTCCTGACAGCCAGAAAACGGAGAGGAAGGGTCCAGGGAGAAGATAACCCTCTTCAGGCACACTCTCAGAGACCTACTTCCTCCAACTAGGTCCTACATCCCAGTAGTCCTTTGGGTTCAATGGATGAATTCATCAAGTAGATTAATCCCCTGGTGAGGTCAGAGTCCTCACAATCTAATCACTGCCTTAAAAAACAACAACAACAACAACAAAAAACCCACCTCTGAACCTTGCCTTATTGGGGACCAACCATACTTTTAGGACATGAGGTGGGAAAGACACCAAGCAAAGGAGTCTTGGAGAAGAGGCAAGTAAGTCAGATAAACAAATGTGGTGTCAAAGGGACCAAGACAATCAAGAGGGTCACTGCCAAAAAGACAACTAAAATGAAGAAAAAGCAGCACCTACTGGACTCGGCAAAGTGGAGCCTGCCACAAAGGCTTCTAGTGAGCTAAAGGGAGGGTTCACCACACCACCGAGTGCAGCCTGCACACTGCTGCTTATTGAGGAAGAAAGGAGCTTGAGCCAGAATGGCTCAACATGCTGCTGCTTCTCGTTAAGAAAGTTCTGCCATGGAAAACAATCAGCTGACTTTGCTTGGCCACAGCTGACTCCCACCACAGTGCTGGCACCTTACTACTGTGGCAACTTGTGATAACTGGTTAGCAGGACAGCACCTTGAGCAGTACAGGGCAGAGAGCTGGCTTGAAGTTCTGCTGGAAGAACATCAGTGGCCAAAAGGGTTCCTGACTTTAAGTAAAGAGAGAAACCAGAGGGTGTATGAGGAGTCTAACAGAATAGAAGAAAATCTTGCTGCTGGGATCGCAGGGTTGTATCTGTAGGAGTGGGGTGAGAACACAAATGGACAGTTATGCCTGGGAGAGAGGAAAGGCACACCCAAGTACAAGGTGGGAGAGCGACAGCAGGGGCGGCCGCCTAGGAGAAAAAGAGAGGCTTCAATTTTTTTTAATGAAATAGTTGAGGGCTTCAGCTCAGTCTGGGGGATTGGGAGGCAGCCCTGAGGAAAGGGAACACAAAATAATCATCTTGCAGGAAGGGAAAGCAAACTCAGAGGAACTAGTCCTCATGGCTGACATTCTTCTATCCTTACTGCCCATGTCCCACCCATGAGCAGGCTGAGGACCACTTCTCTGTAGGCTCTGTCCTTCCTAACTGGACCACATGGCCTCTCCTGGGCCAGGGCTGGCTCATGCAGATTCTGCCAAGACCTTGGAAATGGGTGGTGTGCCTTAAGAAGCTGGACCAACTGGCCTCAATTTCAAGAATCTAAGAAACAGAAAAAGACACTGAAATTGAAAAGCATGAAGAGATATGCCTAAATTCTTCCATGTACTTTTTTCCAATTTGAAGATGGTGAAAATGCAGGCATTGGGGAAGCCATTCAGTGCCATAGGCAGAAGACAGCAGGTAAGCCAGGTGAGAGGAGATGAGAGGCAGAGAGCTGTACTCCAAGCTTACCTTTCAACTCCACTCTTAACTGTTTAGTCCAGTCCCTGTAAGGCCTAGTTCTAGAAAGACTTCTGTCCTTAGGTTGTTTAGGTATAATTCTCTTTCAATGTGAGCTGGCTCCAGTGGACCTATGTACTTACAATGAACACAGCCCTACTAAAAAGACCACTCCCGCCTCACTATGAGGACTCCAAACCCTCAACACTGTCACAAAGGAGTGGTTGAACCAAAGGTCAGACCCATACTTTTCTGACCCTGAAGCTTGCTGTCAACAATCTTCTGGGTACACCCCACACATCTTCCTGCCCTTTGTCCCTTATAGGGCCACTTCATTGCTTACCAGTTCCTTGCACAGAGGAAATAAAAAGTGAAGCTCCCACGGCTCTGCCGAGCTTCCTCTCAGTAAGCAGCTAGAACAGGATGGAAGGTGAAGCCACCAGCTGAGTTCTAGTGTTATGGCTGTGAGCACAGTTTGGACACCCCACTCCCTCTAGCCCCATTAACCAGGGAAACGGAAACTTCATAAACACTGAAGTTCCAGCTGGTTCTAATGAAACTTCACCCACTATGCCCCACCCCCATCAATGTGAGCCCATGGCAACTGGTCAGCACTGAAACATTCCAATTGCATGGGGGCAGAGACTAGGAGGCTGCAGGGAGAGGGGTACACACACATCCTTTAACTTAGAAATTTTTAAGTTCATGATTTTTCTCTGATTACTGCTTTACAGTCTTTTTCTATGTGCATACTGATATACATGTATTCACACATGCTCATTAAGTTCTTATATGTACTTCTTTCCAATTTGGAGATTAATATGTACATAGTATTGGATCCTATTAGGGAGACAGGAGGAGAGGTAAGAACAGGGATTGAAACAGGTTTGATCCTCAGCTCTGCCACATCAGGCTATGTGACTTTCAGCGAAGTACTAAATGTTCTGTCTTTCTTTGTAAATGGGAAGAAAAAAAATCCCTGTACTATAGTTTTCGAAAACTCAGAAATAACACCTGGCATCAACAGGCCAAATCAATTGCACAATAAATGGCACACAGAAACTTGCTATCCAGAGAGAGTAGTCCTGTGGAGAGGAGACTGAGAAATACCAGGAAGTACTACTTTCCCCCATCCCAGAATCATATAACCCAAGGATGGTAACAATCTCCCAGTCTTCTTTTTGGTGAGTTACCAATAGGCTATTTGGCAGATGTGTTCAAAGGTTTGATGGGAGAAGGCTGGTTCAGGATACCGACTGAAGGTTCAGGATTATGTAGCTCTTTTCCAACTCCCACTGTCCCAGACTTGCTAATTCTGCACTGCTCAATATGGTGGCCACTCGCCATATGTGGCTGCTGAGCATTGCAATGTGGCTGCAAGCCAAAATGAGCTGTGGTGTTGTATAAAATACACACCAGCTTTTGAAGGCTCAGCACCAAAATAAAGAAAGTAAAATATCTTCTTATAAGGTTTTTAAACAGATTACATGTGGAAACAATATTCTGGACATATGGAGTCTCATATATATATATACTGGCTCCTTCCAACTCATCACACCCGAGTGACCCACAACTGCCAACACACCTGTGCTCCCTGCACATGCACCTGTGCCTCTGTTGGAACACCCTCTCTCTGTGAACCATTATCTAGCTGGCATTCTCTCTCATTAGGGACTGACCCTGTGCATGGCCTTCACAAGTCTCTCCAAGCAGAAGCAATGGTTCCCCCTTCAATGATATCTCAGGACTCAGTTTATACCTTTACTGCAGCACTGACTGGAGGCCACTGCCTAACTAGCTGAGCCTCTAATCCCCACTTCTTGGGGACTGCAAATGTGTCCTGCTGGTAACAATATTCCCCTGGGGCTGACAGAATGCCCTTCACATAACAGGTGCTCAACAAACATTTGTTGCATTGAGCATCAAAGCTGGACTAGTTTAAGACAAGCAGTTCATTTTAAGCAACTGACCACAGAGTTAGAAAAGAAAATCTGAAATAATAAACTAGGTACCACTTATAAATAAATACATTTTCATTTCCAACACCATATTGATCCCATACAAGAGCGATATTATTGCACCTATTTTACATGATGAAACTGAGATTCAGAGAAGTACACTGATTTTCCCAAGATCAAAGACTGGGAACCAACACAACCTCAACTCCAGTGAAAATCCATAATAAGCATGCATTAAGTACTTAATGAATGAACAAATGAATGAGGATTTGAACTCAGACCTGATTTCAAAGTCACCCATTTTCTCTGTGTGACTCTGATGGCTCCCAACCACCTTACCACTAAGAACAGAAGCTACTGCTTCCTGAGTGCTCACTACCTATCAGTTCTGACTAAACCCCTCTACAAATGCAAAAGCCCCACAGCAGCCCTGATCCCCATTGTGCAGGTGAAGAAACTGAGACCTTAGAGCTGCAGGTGATCAGTAGGTGCAGCTGTGCTTCCAACCCAGCTCTGTCTGGCTCAGAAGTGTGCTGCTCCCACTCCACACAGTTGCTTCCAAGTAGCTGGGGATACCCCTACAAAGTCTGTGGACCAAGGGACAACACATTCCTGCCCATCAGCTCCAGAGGCTGAGGACACAGAAGTGTGAGAGGGGCCACAGGCTTGTGTCACTTGGCAGCAGATAAAGTCAGTCCCTTAAGTCAGGCTTGTCCTGATTCCTGGAAGGTATTGCTGCATGAATGCCCCAGGCCAGGCACTCATCCCAAGTTAAAGGATGTGCTGCATCCTGCCTGAATTTTCAGTGTGTGCCTGGCTGCTCTGAAGACACCCAGGAGAAGTGCAACTCTCTCCGTCCACCCCTACACTGTCAAGGCCAACAGCATTGAGGGAGCCAAGGACATCACAGATTGTTGGAGATGTGCCTGCCAAGAACAGCTTGACCTGGCCTAGAGTCCATGTTAAGTCACTGTGGATCATCAATTACATCCCAGCGCACAATCAATGTGAATACAGTAACCAGGCTCAGGGGCAGACTGCTGGCCTCTTCTCAATGTTATTCCCCTAAGTGCCAAAGCTCTCCTGTGATTAGAAAAGACAGTTTGAGATGCTACTTAAGAAAATTGCTGCATTTTTCTCCTACTTCAAAATCAGGAACACAAACGAATCAGCAACACAAGAAGGTATATTTGGGGCAATCTCTGCCATCTCTTCTTGTAGCTGGGTCGTTACTGCAAAATGAAACACGAGAAGGGCCAAACTACTCCATGCTTTATGTGACCAGCTCAGGGAAGCTGCCCTGGGTTCAGGGAGACATAAATCCACTCTTGAGAGCAGCAGCTCTGCAGTTCATCAAGTGTGCTTGCTTCATTTTATGTCCCTGGTATTTAGCCATAATGGGCCTGTGATCACTTCACTCCACTCTGCTACAGAGTGGGGACAGGGGGTAGGCAGACTGCCAGGAGAGCTGTGCAAGATGGGACTCCTGATACCTGCTAAGCACCTGCTGATAGCATAAGTGCCCTCCCCAGGAACACATACAGGAACAAAGGACCACAGCCAGGCAGATGCTAGCTCCACTGCCCCCTGCTGCTGACAGGCCACAGAGGTCTGAGAAGCTCTCTAGACCTGCCAGTCAGTGTGTGTGTTGGGTATGCTGGGATCAGAGCTACAGACAGAAGCACACACACACTTCCTCACACCAAGAGCAGAAGGAAGAAGAAAATACATACTTTGGCAATGGCACTATCAGCTATTTCTAAATAAAAATGCAAGAATACAAAAGGACTTTTGGGTGAGTTGCTGAATAATAGACATGAGAAGCTAGGGTTCTCAATAAATTAGGTAAGTAACATTTCTTTGGCACACTGGGGTTTGCAAAGTGCCTTTCTGTGCATTATTCATTTCATCCTCACAGGAACTCTGTGTTGCTTACTGTACTTACTTAACAAGCAAAAGCAGTGCATGGAGCAATTAAACACATGTCAGGTCCATCCTGTTATTCTAAGGTCCGTGACCCTGGCCAACTAACTTAGCCTCTTAGACCTTCAATTACTCTATTGTAAAACAGGGATAAAAATACCTACCTATCATTCTAATATTTTTTGAGTATGTGCAAAATATCAGGGGATAACGTTGAGGATGCAGCTGTGAACCAAATGGTAAAAATGTTGCCTTTTTGTAAGGAAGCTTTCTTCATTCACAGGGACTGCAGGGAGACACAATTAACAAATAGCAGACTGCATAATGAATGGTGCCAGCAGGTGTGGAGGCTGCACATGCAAGAGTTAACTGCATGTTAACTCATGGGCTTCATGAGAAGGGGACACTGGACCAGAGACTGGAAGGGAGTGAGGAAATGAGCTGTGCAGATTCTTGGGAAGAGCTTCCAAGTAGGTAGGTAGGGCCCTTGGGTGGGACATCCCTAGCAGTTACAAAGCCAGGCTAGAGAGGGTGGAAGGGGGTGGGAAGTCTGAGAGGGAGCAGACAGAGGGCAACATGGGACCACTGGATGCTTACTTTATAAGAACCCTGAGTGAACAACTGACTGAGGGGGCAAGGACTGAGGCAAGAACTCAGTGGAGATGCTAATGACCTCCTCAGGTGAAATGAGGGGGCTTGGTGCAGAGTAGGGGCAGAAGGCATGAAAAGTGGGGTGGTACTGAGTGAACTTTGAAGGAGGAAGCTACACAGAATGGAAATGGAGTGTAAAAATAGAAACAACCTAAAGTCTCTGGCCTGAGGAAATACAAGAATAGAGCTGAGGTGGCAGAAGGAGGTAGCTGGGGCTTGTTGAAAGCAGGAGCCTGGACCTGCCAGGCGTGAGGGTCTATTAACAAGCCTGTGGAGACAATGAGCAGGCAACTAGATGCCTGTGCCTGCAGTTCAGGGAGCGCTAGGCTGGATTCAGGACCACAGGTGATGTGGGCACGTACAGCCAATAGGCTGGTGACTGACTGCTGACAGGGTCTCTGAGAACTGAACCCTGGTGACATCCAATGTTCAGCTCTTGAAGAGTCAAGAGTAACCAGTACTAGAGGTACGAGAAAGAAATCAGGAAAAGTGTGGTGTCCTGGAGGCTAAATGAAGGAGGGGCTTTAACAGAAGGAACTGACCATTCAATTTGGCCACAGGCAATACCTCAGCAACTCTGAGAGCAGTGCTGGTGGATGGGGCAGGGAGCAGAGAGACTGGAGACCAGGGGCATGTAACCTTTCTCAAGACTCAGCAAACAAGAGCACAGTGAGGAATCAGAGGCAGAGTGCCTGGGCCAGAATCCCCATTCTTCCATTTATCAGCTCTGTAACCACAAGCAGGGCACTAAATCTTTGTGTGTCTCAGATTTTGCACCTGCAAAACAGGGTTAATAATCATACCTGTTCCCTGATATATGAGAACAGGACCTGGAATGTGTTATGTACAATGTAAGCATTAGCTTTCATCATCATCATCATCACTATAGGGAGTAATGGCAAAATAATTGCTTATGAAAAAAATAACTAGGAAGATCAGCAGCTTAGGAGGCTGGGAGATGTTGGAAGTCTGAAAAGAGATGAGTCACAAAATAGCTGTCCAGGTGGGAACATGAATGCCCTAGAGGGCTGTGTGTCTGGCCCACAGCATAGGACCGCCTGAGGGTAAGGGCCACACATTTTAAAGCAAGACAGCCAACCGCACAGGTGCAGGTGGGGAGGAGTGGGGGCTTAGACTGACCCATGGCAGCAGGACAAGGAGAGAGAAGCCGATGCGATAGCAAAAGACCTAATATAATATCTTGGAAGCTAAGTGAAGGATGTACTTTGAAGGAAGAAAGAGATACCCTGCTGCTAGTCAAAGAACTCAAGTGACTCCTTTCAGGCATTGTTTCCTCTCCATAGCTGTCTGGTCCCCAACACACAAAGTTCAGGATCAGAAAACTGAATTCTCAATCCTGCAGCATCCGGTAAGCCCCATCCCTCCCTCTTCCATTAAAATTACTGTCGCATTTTCCAAGCCAACTTATAATCAGATGCCTTTCTTGCTAGTAAGAATATTTCTAGACTCAGAGCTATCTGGAGAATAACACAACTTTGTTTTTAACTGGTTGACTTTAAGCAATTAAATCATAGAAAGCACAAAGATGATGACTAAATAAGAGGGAAGTGGCATGAATTCTGTAACAGGTTCCAAGACAAAGGCTTTTTTTTCTTCTTCTTCTTTTTCTTCATAGTGCTGGGGATCAAATCCAGGGTTTCACGCATGTTAGCAAGCACACTACCACTGAGCTACAGGCCTAGCCCAACAACGGCTTTTGAAACAGTTATATAATTAACAGCAAACACAACATAAATGAAATAAAAAATTTATAGAATGTTCCCTTATACAATCTATTTTTTTTATTCTGTTTAAAAACAAAAACCAAAAACCCAGTCCAAGCACAGGTCAGCAGATAAATGGATAAAGAATATGTGGTATATTCACAATGGACTTTTAATCAGCTAAAAAGAGGAATGAAATTATGGCTGATAAATGGATAGAACTGGAGAACATCATGCTAAGTGAAATAAGCCAGACTTAGAAAGTCAAGAGTTGAATGTTTTCTTTCATGTTTTCTCTCATAAGCTAGAGCAAAGTAGGGGGGGAAATAGAAGAGGATTCTCGAAAAAAGAAGGGAGATCAGTGAAGCAAAGAAATGGATAGGGCACAGGGGAAGGGATAAGAAAAGATGGAATGAAATTGACCAAATTATGCTATATACATATATGAATACACCACAGTGAATTTTACCTTTATGTACATCTATAAAACATTAATTAAAAAAAAAACTATGAATGAATAGAAGACCAGTACAATAGAGGAAGGAGAGTGGGGAGATGGAGGAGGGAAGGGAAAGAGGAAGTACTAAAGTAGAGAAAATTATTTTTCATGCATGAATATCATAATGAACCTCAATATTATGTATTACTATCATGCACTAATAAAAACATTGAAGATTAAAAAAACCAATAGAGATGGCAGATGAACACATGCACACACACACAAAATGCTGGTAAAAGAAATTTTATGACCATCCAATGAGGTGTTTAACCAAAGGGCTATAGAGACCTGCTACAGTGAGGGCTGCATCTCACTGATTAACACACTCGATGGTTAAACCATGGGGCCTGGGTGAAGCTGTGGAAACACTAAGTCCAGAGGTCTGTATATCAAAAGGGGTAAGAGCTACATGTTGAAGAAGTACTATATTTAGTTATGGCTTTAGAAGACAGACTTTGAATCAAGAGCTAGAAGTTACAGGGAGCTCTGAGTCTCTGAAGAAACCAAGCAGAGTTGTGAGGCCATAGATGAATGGGAGGCCGTAGATGAAATTCAAAAGTTAGATAAAAGAGATGGACCCCAGAGCTGATGTCTCTCACCACTGACAGTCTTTTCTACCTTAATGAATAAACTGTCATGGGAACGTAATGGTAGTAATGCATAACCATGCCCAGAAAAGTTACAAGCTCTTCTAAACCCTGTCATTCTGCTTCATCTGCTATTCAATCAGGTACTTTAGGACAGCAGGCACTTTAAATAAGCATCACCAATTTATCCTTTGACTAATGATAGCACAACTCTGGCAGAACAAGACTAAAGCAAGGCTGAGAGAAGAATTCATGAAGCATGCAAGCCACTCAGCTGTGTTCACTGTGTTTGTTGAAGGCAAAGCTTCTCTATCTTCCACCTGAAATATGCAGACGCAAGTGACTGCCCATCTCCGGAGGCCAGGTCTGAGGCACAGCCAGCATAAGAATAAAAATTCATCAGTCTTCTGTTTTATCTTAAAATGTCAAATAATCATATAGAACATAAGCTTTGTTTATTTATAATGTGCACACACTGTGATGAAGCCATCTGTGGCTCTCACTGATCCCTGACATCCTAGTGTTGCTGGTTCCACTGTGAATAGGCTCCCATCCCAGAGAAGGAGTCATGTCACTTGCCCAGGACCACAAAGCAAGTAGGGGTGGGGCAGTCAAACCCAGGCAGTCTTATTCTACAGCCTGCTCACAACTACCCAGCTCTGCTGAATTCTCTTCCAACAAATATCCACATTTGTTTTAATGCTCTTTAAATGTCATTTCCTCCAAATCTTTGGGTAAAATGTGACCTTTGAGGAAGATGTACCACACTTACCCTGTGGCTCTGCCCCCATGCCGGTGCCTTACGGTGCACCCCGGAGCTAGACAAATGCAACTTTGCCAGAAGTCATCATCCATCAGCCTGTCTTAGTGTTTCTTGGCCAGGCATGGGCTAGCAGCCCCTTCCTCCCAGACATGGAAACAGCCCTCATGTTCTTTCAGGAAAAAACTGCATTAACAATCAAGATATCACAAGCACCAGTTGTTTAGAGCATTTTTAAAATGAAAAATTCATCCCCAAGCTAAATTATAGTAAGTTAATTACAGAGCCGGGCTGATGACAGACACCCTCAGAGGAAGAATGAGGGGCTGACTGAATTTACCAAACAGGAAAAGCAATCACGTGCACCAAAGCCCACACACGTCTGGGCCTTCCTCTAATAAAGACACTGGGGTTGACCCTGACTAGGGGTCCGTCTTGGAGAGGGGCAGAGAAGGACGACCATTCATTCATTTCTTCAATTAATGCCTGCTGAGCACCAAGGGGTAGGGACTAATCAATTCACAGACTTACTCACTCACCAGTTCAATCATTCAGGTACTTCCTGAGCACCTACCACATGCCACACACTGATTAGCTATTGTGGATATACAGATTGATTCATCGACTGGTCTGTTGGATCATTCACTATTCACCAAATGTAAGGGAGCCTCCTCAATGCGCTAAAGAGTTGAGATGGAATAATGACCAAACAATGTTCCTGATCTCATGAATCTCACTTCAGTTGATGGAAACAGACAATAAATAAATGTGCAAAATGTCAAGGGGCAAATGCTAGGAAGAAAGACGCAGCAGTATAAGGTGGTGCAGTAGGGATGTGCTGCAATACAGAGAGCAGAGGCCCAAAGGGACGGAGGGTACAAGCTGGGAGAATGAGGGGAAGAGGGTGCCAGGGAGGGCAAAGGTCAAGAGAGCTTTCAAGGAACAGCAAGAAGGGCCAGAGCAGCTGGAGCAGACCTGTGCTTAGCAAGGGTGAGAGGTGAACAGCTGAGATGATCAGTCCAAAAGCAACTCTGCAAACCCACTGCTAACATCTCAAAGCATATCATTCACACGTCACTACAGGCCTTTGATTCAGCAAAACATAGCTAAGCTTCTATCAAATATTTACAAAGCAGTGTGTCAATGTCCTCTGGAGTCTCCTGAGAGTGGATTTTTGGGTAGGAAAAGGAGAATGACCCCATCAGACAACAATCTTGATCTCTTGAAGTTAGTCTGTCACTAACAAAGTGATGTGACCTTTATTTTAAACTTCCTCTTTTTTCTTGGACTTAAAGCTAACTTATAAACTGCACAGTCAGTGAGGACGATTTGGGCAGAGAACAAGGTGGCCTTTGAGCACTAAAGACAGGGTTTATTGATCTATTTGTTCATCCAAGACCCCACAGATTTCCAGGTCGGCGGTGACCTCAGTCCACACATACCACCATGGCACCACCATTAACCCAGGTGAGCCCTGTTGCCACACTGACTTGGGCTCCACCTTCCCCTTACCACCCCACCCACTCCTGTCACAGTTACCTTGGGCTCATCATTCCTCTCTGTATAGCTTTAGAATCTGTACCCCAACATACCCAAATAAACAAAGACTGAACAGACCCCACACACACTGCCTGTGTGTCCTCTGCCACCACTGAGTCCCCACGGGCCCTCACCCAATGCCTTCAGCCTCCCCATCCCTCAATTGCCAGAAAGAAGAATTTCTCTGAAACCAAGACCCCATGTTGGTGTTCTAACTAAAAAGCCTCCAAGCCTCCATGGCTCTCCCTTGCCAACCCAACACTGTGCCGATGTGGCCTGGCCTTCAAGGCCAGCATATGACGGTTGGTGCACCGTGGGAGAGCAAGCCACACGTTCACTTACTTCCGAGTCTTCTCATCCTGGCCTACTTTATGCACTTGCTCACTGATTCAAGCCTGTTCCTCTCACTAACACTGCCCAAGAAAGAAGTCTGGGGTTTCCAGGCCCTTCCCTTCCCTGCCACTCCCTACATTCTCCTGGTCCTACCACTCCCTCAAACACATCCCCTCTCCTCTCCATCCCCATAGCCCCTAGTTCAGCTCTCATCTTTGTTCATAAAGATTTCTGCAACAGCCTCCTAACCTGTATTTCCAACCTAAGCTTACCAACTTTCTCAAGCAACAACTGATGTAAATATTTCTAAATCCTAAAACCACTGTCTGTGGAGGCAGAGTAAAGGATACCACAACTTGCCCAACCCACACATTTTCCCTTATTACCATTAAAAAGCTATGTGATAAGAAATGGAAAATCACTGTAGAAGCAGAGGTGGGAGTTGTATACCTCTTCTTTAGCAAATGGGTATGGATGACTCATCTAAACCTCATACCTTAAAAGTCTAGTTATCAGAAGCATTTTAGCCAAAAAATATCCTTGGAATACATACACATTTCTCTACACTGCAGTGTTAACAACCAATCAAATCATGTTAAGCTAATAATGAGAAAGCCAAGTTAAGAGTAATTGATAACTAAACATCTAGATTCCCAGCCATTACAAACTGTCACAAATTCACACTGACACTTTGTTGACACTGCCCTAATAGCATGCTGTTCCCAAGATCTGCAGAACTCCAGGTCAGAGTGCCCATGCTAAGAGGGACAGGGCACACCTCACTGCTAAGCACAGCAAGGTCCTGGCCTCCCAGAGGAATACAGAATAGAGTCATCCAGAAACTCCAGCAGGGCACTAACAACACCAATCACATTTCAGTAACTTCATATCTTATGATTACTGGTAGCTAGCCTGCAGTCACGCCTTACACTTGGGAGTCCAAAATTTGGGTCTTACATCCATAAGAAGTGATAAAAAAGAGTGACAGAAGAATCAGGATAGGATCACCACCCTTCAGGAGGTCTTAAGAAGTACCCTTCATGTCCACAGAATCCCTATTCTAAAAGACAAATCTGATCTAGTAACTTGCTAACATAAAATTCTACAGTGGTGCTTCTCTGCCTGAGGAATAAGAAACAAAACTCCTAATTTAACCTGGTCCCCAAAGAAGGTCCCGCACAATCTGGCTCCTGCCCATAGTTTAGCGCTTACTACCGTCCCCCCATGACTCCCACCACATATCCCGCCACCCTCCTCACAGTTTCTGGGCATGCCATCCTCTGGCTAAGCTCCCCAGGCACCTATCTACACAGCTCTCTAAAATGCCCATGTGCATTTCTTTCCCAACCCCTCCCACCTGGCAAACTCTTTGCTAAGACCCATCTCAAGGGTCATATGACTTTCTACTCCCCAAGGTGAGTGAGGGGCCCACCTCTGAGCTTCTGTGCATCTATCAGAATCTGCATCACACTGCTCACCACACATATAAGAATATAAGATAACCTTGTTCAATACTTCCATTACAATCTTTACTGTAACTCATCAGGAAGTCCAAATTAGAACCTAAAACATTTCAAATTCAAGATCACAGAAAAGTTATCTTAATTTGAGGTCATGGTACACCAAAAATCCAGCTAGACTTTCAGTTTTCTCATTAATTACCTTGAACAGAAGACCTGGAGAAGGAGGAAGTGTCATTAACCACAATCACTTATGAGATGTATGCTTGTGCATGCACACTTCCTTAAACAAGCACAAGAGGAAAGCTCAAGGCTAATCCACACAGGTTTCCAGATAGAAGAAATGTGTTAGAATGAAAGCTATACGCTAATTCTTAGGCTTTGTTTCTTCTTCCCTTTCCTCTGCAGAACCAGTCTTTTCTACTAGCAGCCTAGAACCAAATTTCTTGAGCTAAGATGTTGAACAATTTTATGTGAAAATATTTAGGCAAGGGACTACTTGGGGAATAGCAGAAGGCATTATAATTTTATTTGGTCACATATTTGTTATCTATTTATCAAAGTTCTAAATGAAATGGCAGTCCACCTGAGTTCTCAGAGTTGATATTCTGGGATTTAAATAAATAATTCACTCCCTGTTCTACACACCAGACTACAATATCCCCTCTAAGTACAGCTTTGAGAGTCTGATGGCTATTTATTGCATTTGGAAAATCAAAGTCACTGCACTCTTTCAAGGAAGTCAAGAGTGAAGGGGAAGTGTCTCAGAAGCTACAACAACATGATGCCAACAGAATGTGGAGTCCACAGGTGGGCTGGGTCCAGATCATGCAGTCCTCTTCACAGGCCCTGCAGGGCACATAGGCTTCACTCAAATGCAGGAGGAGGTCACTGACAGGTTTTTGAGTAAACCAAATGAACTGAAACCCTATGACAGGTATTTTTAATGATCAACTAGGTTACCACCAGTTAAAAGGCCTTGGTGGTAATGCTGGCTTGGAGGTGGGAGGGCAGTGGATGGATTCAAGATCCCCTTTGGGAGAAGCATTGTTAGAACTTGATGATTTGAAGGAAGGGAAAGGTGGATATTAACATTTAACTCCCAGGTTAGAGACTGAAAAGTGAATTAACAACTGCATACCTTAATGAGATGAAGGGGAGGGAGGAGGGCTAGAAAGGAGCTAATGGTAGAAGATAAGCAAGAGTCAAAACTTGGACACAGTAAGCTTGTGATGCCCAAGTGACAGCCACATTCGCTTACTGCTTTGAAAGGAATAAAAAGTACTACACAACACAGAGGAGTCCTCACTGGGGATTCTTTCCATCATCCTCTCATGGTGCTTGAATGTCCTGACATTGTGCCAGCTCAAGGTGGGGTGTGAGCACAGAAGGAGCTTATGGTACCAAATTCAGTCAGGACATACACAGTTGCTTCTACTATGATCTTCAGCAACACAGATACCAGCCTTGGGATTAAGAAAACTATAACCTTAACACAGTTAAATGGTATTTACATTATGTCACAACTGGAAGCGTGTGGGCAGACACATTTTCTTCAATAATAAGTTTTAGGTTTGCTAATTTTTTTTTCTTTTTTGTAGTACTGGGGATTGAACCCAGAGGTATTCTGGTTGGCCTCAAATTTGGATCCTTCTGCCTCAGCCTCCCAAGCCACTGGGATTTTAGGCTTCACGGTTAAGATTTCCCAATTTCCTGATGCCAATGTTGCAAGGATTCCCAGTAAAAGGAGTGTCAGTATTTGGTCTTGGTCCCTGACCTTTACACACCTGGGAGTACCATTCTGTTTAGAGGATTCCAGGTTAGAGTCTCCCAAAGAAAATGTTAATCTGAGGTGATAGTAGAGGAAGATCTCTCAACAAAAAGGGCCAGAGAGGATGAACTTTTTCACAAGCAATGGTCTACCCAACTCACATCCCACTCTTAAGGCATTACACTTGTTTCTAAACTAGAATCTGGGTTTTTATTATGATGGGTCTATTTTCTAATTTCCCCATTAAAGGACAAATCAAAATGTCAGTTCACAATATGTTTTTTAATTAAAAGTTGAGCTGTTTTAAAAAAAAAAAATCACATTTAACTAAACAATTCCACATGGCAATCCCACTGTGCCCTGCCACCTTGACTGACAGACCAACTTGCATTATTTAAATATCACTATCATTAGATAGAGTTAAAGTAAGCTGATTGAACCCTTGTTTAGAATCTTCCAGTTTACTCAGAGAGTAAGACAATGCAACATTTAAATAAACTTAATTTCCTGCATTCAAGTAAACCATCACAGAAAAAACAAAAATCAAAAAACCACTTTCAAAATTAACTAGAAGGTCTCCGGGAAGAATATGCCTGCTTATGCAAGAAAGCCGCCTGGTTGGAGGTATGGGACACACCAGGGTTACACTGCATTTCTCAACAGGAGGTCAAAACTCTATCCCTGAAAGGAATACTGAGGTGGGTAAGGGACAGAGCTCCAGGTTTTATGGCACCAGCAGTTCACCACAGTTTACCACAGTTTCCAGAGGGAAGAATCAAGATGGCACAAGGGAGGGGAAAACCAAATTCAGTTCCCATTGGCTCATGACCTTAAGCAAGAAAAGACTGAGCTTCTGAGCTTGTTTCCTGACTCTGAAAATGAGAAGTGACCAAATGTTTGGTAGAAGAAAATCTGTAGATGTGTGTAGAAACAGCTTACAAAAGGGAAAGCATTCTACGAATGTAAGAGACAAATGCAGTTACCTTGTGGTAGGAAGGGTCAAGTCTTCTGAGAGAATGGTGACCAAGAAAACTGATGAAGTATATAAGGATCATCTTTGAGATGTTTAGCAGATGCATGAACAGTCTGAGAAGGGAATCTACTGACTAGTTCATTTAACTCAAAGGTTTTGGCACAAGAAAGTGGGTAAAAATGCAACTGTTCACTGACTGAAGTAGCGTGGAGGCTCATATGGATGTAAAAGGACTGCCAGGCAGCAGAGAGGAGCAGCCACAACCACAGCAAGACCCCTCCTCATGCAATCCCCATTTGACAGCAGCCAGAGGACACAGAGGCAGGCAGGAGAAGCACTTGAAAGAGTCTTGGAGGATAAAGAGGAAATTGGTTAGAGAGAAGAGGTAAAATATTACATATATAACAGGGCTCATTTCATGAATGACAAGGACAGTAACATCTCCCCAAAGATGAATTTCCCTTATAAGAGAATTTTTACCTTGTCTTCGAATTCAAGAATCGCTGTTTCAATAATTTCAGCAAAATGATTTCCAGAAAAGGTGCCTTGAAATAATCCTGTTGAGAAATTAGAAGAAGAGGTATAACAGGTGCATTGGCAGCTTCTACCCCTCCATAGACCCCTTTTTTGGAACACCTACTCATGACAAGAGGGTGGTCACATGGTTCCCCTCCCCAGGTAACTGGCAGGGAACGAACACTTGCCACCACAGTCAGCCACCCTGTCCCCAACAGACAGGATGAGAACCATGCAGCCCCTGAATTAGAGGGGCCTTCCTGCCCTGGTTCCCAGCAAGCTGGCTGAGCTCTGCTCCCAGCATTCCTGAGATTCTACAGCAAACCATCCACAACTTAAACTAGCAAGAAAGCACATCTCTTTCCTGCAGCAACAACCACCAATTTTAAAATGAGAGATCCAGAGTTGGGTCTCAAAAAAGAGACAACAGTGAAGGGTGAAGGAATAATAGAAGCTTCTGGAATAAAGCCTTGGAAAAAATAAAAGATGAAAGAAAGTGCCATGGGTCTCTGAGCTACTGTCCCATAAGGTGTGGAGAGGAGGAGAGAAATGTAGACTCAGAGCATAGACCCAGCAAAGTAATTCATAAATCCCAGTGTCATTAAACATTAAGATGCAGTCCCAGATCCCAAGGAGAAAAAGACTCGTGATACAGGCATTATCTGTAACAAAGCAAAGTGAGATTTCATTAAAAATATAAAGGTAGCAGAATCTGCAACAGATCTACAGCAAGCAAGAGGAACTGAGTCTTGGTACAATGCCCGTCATTACTCAAATAAGAAGTGTTTGACAACTCAGAGGTAAGTCTTGGTTTACTACACTTCCTTTTCTTTCTTCCTCCTTCATTAATTATTTTTGTCTTAAACGACAAACACTTCACTTAGCCCTGGTTTGGTGGTCATTTAGTGCTAGTTCAGCTGGGCAATTCTCCTTCTGGTCTTGCCTGGTTTGCTTAGATGAGAACAGTCCTCTGGGCAGCTCAACTGGGCTGGACAGTCTAACATGACTCTACCCACGTGACTGGTACTGGGTGTCTGTGCTGCCTTTGAGTTTTTTTTTAGTGAATGTAAACATGTTCCCATCAGGAATGTCAAAGATATATGGCCAACTTCTATCACCTCTCCATATTTTTCTACTAGTTCTTCAGTTAGTCAATCGTGAATTCACCTCTGTGAGGCTTCAAGAACCTCACCTCTCCTAGTCCCATTAGGGAGCAATGACTTGGGTGAGAAGCAGAAATTAAGGTACACAAAAGGGAAGCTTGGGAGGCAGGGCTGGAAAAAGAGAAGGGAGTCACCATGAATACCAAGTGAAGGAGTCTGGGCCTTAATTGAGCAGTATAAGAAGTCGACATGCCTGTAGCCAAGTCCCTATCTCGTAAGAGATAATAACCACTCAGTAAACACAAAGTTAAAAATTGGCCTCCAAAGAGAAGAAATGACCCCAACCACAAAGACCAAAGCAGTGTGCTGGAAAATAAATATAGGGCAAGCCATCAGTGACCTCCCTGCTTGAGAAGGTACTTGCCTGCTGCTGCTACTGGCTCCCATGCTGCAGCAAAGGCTCCAAAAGCTTGCCCTGGTTTCTGGCCTCCTGAGTAGTGAGCTCCAGGGTCTCGCTAGAGCTTCCATTTCACTGAGCAGGGTAGAGAACAGCAACAGGGACACCAGCTGGCCCATAGAACAAGCCTAAGGGCAGTTCTGCTGTCTGCTCATCCAGACCCAGCTCTCTATCCATCCATCCAAGCAGCAAGGCACCAGCTGCTCCAACACCAGCCCTACCTACTACCTCTCTCTGGGCCTCTCAGTTTCCTCAGCCATAAAACAAGGAAGAGTAAACTGATAGAACTCAAAGGGTGGTCTCAAACCAGTGCCATCCACCAACTCTTTGGTTCTGGTTCATGACAAGGGCAGAAATTAAGCTTTAACAGCAATATGGTATGGCTACCCAGTTAACACACATAATCCACGGAATTATTTTGAATTTGGCGTAGATGTGGCTATCAAAACAAACTGCCATCAATGAGTAGTTTAAAAGAGCAGAATTTGCCCTCTCACGGTTCTGGGGCCTAGAAGTCTGAAATTGAAACAGCCTCTATGGAGGCTCTGGGGAGACTCTGCTCCCCACCCTTACCCTTCCCAGCTTCTGGGGCTGCTGGCATTCCACGGCTTGGGACTACAAAATTCCCATCTCTACTTCATCTGCACATTGCCTTCTATGTAAAGTGACCCTTGCCTCACCCTCATAGGAACACATGATGGCACTTAAGATGATCTCATCTCAAGATCCTTAACATCTACAAAACTTCTTTTGCAATTATGGTAGCATTTATAGATTATAGGAATCAGGACATGAATATATCTTTTAAGCCCAGAACTGATCTAGGTATTACTGAATTCATGTGTGAAAAGCTGCCCTTTGTATATACTGTACATTCATATCAATTCACCACTAGAGAAAATAAAACCACCACCCTGATTTCCAACTAGCCTGTTATGGTTTAGATGTAAGGGGTCCCCCAAAAGTTCACATGTGAGACAATGCAGGAAAGTTCAGAGGAGAAATGGCTGGGTTGTAGGAGTCTTAACCCAATCAGTGAATTAATCCCTGATGGGATTAATTGAAGTGGTAGGGTGTGACTGGAAGAGGTGGGAACTGAGGCATGGCTGTGGCGTATATATTTTGTATCTGGAGAGTGGAGTCTCAAGCTGCTTCCTGATGATTCAAGCTGCTTCCCTCTGCCACACTCTTCCTCCATGAATGTTCTGACTCACCTGGAGCCCTGAGGAATGGAGCCAGACTTCTATGGACTAAGACCCTCAAATAAACCTTTCCTCCTCTATAATTGTGCTGGTCAGATCCTTTAGTCACAGCAGCAAAAAAGCTGACTAAAACATAGCCTGAACAGCAGTGGGCCTCTGATGTGGGTCCCTGTGAGCAGACGCACTAGATCCATACTGTGGATCCCTGTCTTCCTCTACCACCCAGAGGCCAAGGCTAGGCAGGTAGACCACAATGGGCACCCCAGGGAAGGAACGCAGGCTACCAGGGGCAGGCTGCCCTCTCCCACTCCAGTCTTCTGTGCCTCACATGGCTTTAGTTGTAAAGTGATTAAATTGAACTATTTTCAGGCCAAGTGTGCCTCCCTAATCCCATCAAACAATTAGAATTTTAAATATGCAAAGTTTGAAAACAGAAACAAAACTATATATTGAAATCCTTGTGTATCTAGCATTGCTCTGCTACTAACACATCCTCTCCCCAACATCCCACCCCCAGTCTCAAAAAACACTCAGGAAGTTTCTGGCTTTAGAACAGAATGGAGAAAACATTTGGAGATTTGACAAAGCAAGGATTTCATTTCTCGTTACAAGTTTTCTGGCCTTCCAGAATCCTCTGTGCTGAAGGAGCCACTAGTTTCAAGCCCCTTTGCCATGTTGCATTTCAGCCTCACAGGGCAGACTATGTCAGATCCCTGGGAAGGTTTAAATAACACTCAGTAACAGCCACCGTCGACAGTGAGGCTGGCCTCCCTTCACTAACCACTGATGAGAGTGAAACAGGCACAGGCCTGCTGGGACTGACTGAGCACGTTCTTATTAAATGGCTTCGAGCTGCACACACCCTTGGACACTGTGACTCCACTTCCAGAACTCTACCCTAGAGAAAGAATCTGAAATGGAACAAAACTGAATGCTCAAAGATATCCAGGGCAGCCTCATATATGAAATAAAGGCTAAAAAGAGATTTTGTCAAAAAGAGGAAATGATTGAATTATGGTAGATTCATAAACAGAATTTTATGCAGCCATTAAAATCACAAGTTACAAAAAAATTTTAATAAAAACAATAACCAGAATGATCACATCCAATCCTTATGTTGATCAGGCACTAAACATTTAAGATATATATGAGTATATGTATATGTATGTACACACACACACACACACACACACACACCTGCACATATGGATATATACATACACACACACCCTTTTAATCCTTATACCAACCCAGGGAGGCAGGTATTTTTTTATTCCCACTTCACAGATCAGAAAAATTGGAAGTAAAAGTTATGACGCTTGCTCAAGGTCATCCTGCTCCTAAGAGATGGCACTGGAATTTTGTTGTTGTTGTTGTTGTACCAAAGAACTACTGAGCCAAATTCCCAGCCCTCTATTGTTTTTGAGACAGGATCTCACAAAGTTGCCTAGGGCCTTGATAAATTGCTGAGGCTGACTTTGAACTTGTGATCCTCTTGCCTCAGCCTCTCAAGCTGCTGGGATTACAGGTGTGTGCCACTGAGCACGGCGGGCATTGGAATTTGAGCCCACACAGTCTAACTCCAGAGTGCATGCTCTTAAACTTTGTGACTGGCTAAATAATGGTCCCAAAGACATGAGGTACTCACCCTGAAACCCACAAATATTATTTTATATGAAAAAAAAATGCTCTTTGAAGATGTGATTAAGTTAATAACCTTGAGATGGAGAGATATCCTTGATTATCTGGTTGGGTTCTAAGTGCCAAGTGTCCTCATCAGAAAAGGTAGATTTTGGGATTTTTCCCTTCTTCCACTCACACACACAGACAAAAGTGATATGAACACAAAGGAAGAGACTGGAGTGATGGATGACATGCCAAAGCATGCCAGGAACTATCCAAAGCTGGGAGGGAAAGGAATGGATTCTCTCCTAGAACCTCTAAAGAGCACAGTCCTGCCCACACCTTGATTTTGGATGTCTGACCTCTATGACTGCAAGGGAATAAATTTCTGAGCGCCTTAGCGCTCCATTTTATGAAAATTTGTTGCAGCAGCTACAGGAAATTCATCAAGCCCTGTGCTACACTGCTCTCAGTGCAGGAGAAAATATTCATAAGTTAAATGGAAAAAGTAGAAATCAGAATTTATACACAATGATCTTAATTATGCTGTAAAAAATATATGCAAATACAACAAATGTTTGTAGTGATTATCTCTGAATAGTCAAATTATGGGTAATTTTCAGCATTATGCCTTTTGATATTTTTCCAAATTTCTATAATTAGTGTGAATTATTTTGCAAAGAAAAGAAAGTTTTTTTTAAAAAAATTAGCAATTCAAGATATTTCTGGTACCCGAACTCAATCACAAGGATTAGAAATCAGGAGATCCAAAACTCCCTAATAATTGTTTTAATTCAATCTCAAGCAACACCTGAAAAAATCAGCAACCCAGATGCATACTTCTAAGTGACTCCACTCACCCCTTGGTCTCTCAAAAGCCTATTAGTTTTCAGACTCTGGGAGGGCATAATGAGGCTGAGGGAGTCTCAGGCTTTAAAGCAAGAGAATAACCTGAGATGGTAAATGTCTTCCTGCCTATCTGACTGTATGTGGTAGCAGGGAGAGGGAATTCCTATGTATTCCCTATTCTGAGCTAATCCAGCCCAGAGTCTGTGGCCAAACACCAAGAACCAAAAGCACCCATGAATAAACATGTAAATATTTGATTTCTCTGTAGGTGATTTCATGAAATGAAACATCAAATTACACATGATCCTAACCTTACAAAATTCCTGACTCCAAGCCTATTCTATTGCAAAACTCTCCTGCTATCATCTGTCCCAGGCAGTCGTAAGACCAAAGGCCAATTTTACTATATTAACATCATGTTCTTTGATTATATCTATTCATATAAATAGTGTTATTAACATTTTCCCAAAAATGTGGGTAGTACTAGACCAAAATAGAAAACAGGGTATGTGTGGTGTGTTTCTTTACATGGAGGTCATGGGTTCCTTCCAAGGTGGGGCCAGGTCAGAATAGAAGGGCATAAAATGCACACTGTGTGGTTTCAGTCCACCCAGTACAGCACAGGGAGTTAGGGGTGATAAGACTATAGTACAGGGTATGCCCTACAACCCCAGGTTTCCTAAGCACATTTATTTATGTATCCTTCACTTTGCCAATCAACATATACAGCATCTACTAGGTGCCATGCACTATATGGAGGTTGTCTCACATTTTAAAACCTATCTTCAATGCTACACTCAAGGATGGTAGAGTTGAGCAACTGCTGACCATCTCACTGATCTTCACCAGTCATTGGAACCACAAGGGTACCAGTATTAGTGTTGAGAGGAAGACTTAAGCCTGGAGAGCTTTAAAAATGAGCTAATCAAAAAACAAATGACATAGCACCATATTCCTTCCTACAAATCATTATCAGAACAGTCGTAAATTCAGTGATTAGTTAACGAATACTGGAATCTCCCAAACACCCTCTTCATACAAAGAGTGTTAACATTTATTTCCCCAACTGTTTTTTTTCACTTGCTATTATATTCCCACACCTAGCAGTGTCTTACCTTAAAAGGTACTCATCAAATAGCTGAGGTATAAATTTAATGCAAGAATGAACATAGATAGTTAATTTCATCTGTTAAAATGGAAAAGCCAGGGGGCATGATTATTTCCCAAAGAAAATGCTGAAGACCCTAATCCTGTGAGTGATGCTATGAAAAGAAGGTTCACAAATTATTCAGCTTGGGAAATGCTTTATTTTGTAGTCTCCTACCTCTTGTAAGGATTCACAATGCACACTATACAATAAAGAATCTGGAAAATCCTTCAATTAGAAACCTGTTTGAGCATTCCCAAATCCTTTTATGCTTAACACTTGCTGATATCACAGAAAACCAGTTCTAAGGAAACCACGGGAATACTAACCTCAGTTCTTCATCTTTTCCAAAGGTATTTTTTAAGTCCTTTATTAAGCCCACACAATGAAAATGATGATAAAGATAACAAACACAGAACAAGTAACTATCTGTGCCAGTCCTGGTACTCAGTGCTCCTGCCACCAAGATAAACATGAAACCTAGCTCATGTCTATTAGAAGAGACCACTGCAGACAGGATTATAACCAATATTAGCTGAGGTGATACATTCACAAACACACGGATCATACATGTATATAAACACACATACACATGTATACTATGTATATATATGCATATGGTACACACAAAGAGGGACAGAGGTGGTGGTGAAGGTGTTCCCTTGGCACAGAGCCAAGATAGGGGAAGCAAGAGAATGCAGTATGTGCAGACAAATGATGAAAAGCTTGGTCTTACCCAGTGGTTTTCAAAGTATGGTCCACAACCCTTTCTGGGAATCCTGCAAGGTCAAAACTATCTTCAAGTGTGCTGACGTTTGAACTCATAGTGCAAAAACAATGGTGGGTAAAACTGCTGGTGACTTAGCATAAATCAAAGCCATGGCATCTGACTGTATTAGTACTCGTATTTTCCACTACCACACACTTGAAGTTCATTTTTTGTTTTTGTTTTTAATGTCAATTTCAGCTAAGGATATCCTCTATGAAGCAGCAAATATTATTAATTTTGTAAAAAATTCTTAATTTTACTGTCAACTCTCCAGTACATGTTCTCTCTTGGCATCCCGCGTGACAAATGGCAAGCATTCATCAAACTCTTCAGCGGCAGGTTGCCGGGAAGAGAGAGCACTGCTGTGACTCCCTGCAGGTTGCAGGAGCCACTGTTTCTCAGGGAACACCATCCTTACATGAAAGATGACTGACAGAAAAAGGATGGTTATTCAGATATGAGTATTTATAGACACTCAACAAATGAATAAAGTGAACCTGCTACTTCTAGGAAAACTGACATCTGTTGTTAAAGGTGAAATATGAATTTTCAAAGAGAAAGTAAAATATTGGAAACGTTATATCCATCGCTGTGAGTTTCAGAGCATCCCAATACTTAAAGGTGTTTAGGTAAGAATAGTAGTGACATGTGATATTCCGGTATATTTCTAAATTGATATTAAAGGTGATATTTTAATATTTTCCAAATGATTAACACATACTATGACAAAATAAGGCATAAAGATTCTTCAAAGTGCAATATAGACCAGTGGACTTCAATTTACCAGAGAAAAGTCTATGCATTTCATTCCAGATTTCACACTGCAACAAAACTTTGAGAAACTACTGCTGTCAAGCTCTGATGCAGTTTCAAAGACTGCCCTCAATTAACTGAAAAGATGATTTAAAAAAGAAATCCTCCCTTTTTCAACTACCTATCTTTGTCAGGCTGGATTTTTTTGCATGTTGTTTAACCAACACTGTACACTTCAGCAGAATGAAAGCAAAGGCATTTATGCGACCCCAGCTGTCTTCCATTAAAGTAGACAGTGAGAGATCTGAAAAAGAAAGAAGACAATGTCACTCTTCACACTAAATGTACTTTGTAAATAGTTGCTTTTCATTAAAAAATGTTATTCACATCATGTTAATGGGTTTATGATTGTTAAACTAATTTACTAAAAATTTAAAACCTTTTCAACTTCATTTTCTAATATAATAAGTGTTCCTAGATATAATTCACATAAATGAAAGCTCTTAGGTCTGATTTTTAAGACTTAAGTATAGGAGTCACAAAACCCAGGATTAAGAGCCACTGGTTTAGTGTACTGGGAGGCAGGGAGTGGTGGAGGTAAGAGGCAGGAGGGAGAGGGACCCCAGTGGTCTCTGACATCACAATGGAGTGTTCAGAAATGATCTTAGAAAAGCCAAAACAGTGCCAACTACCAAAGTGCTCTAGAAGGATTTTCTTTAAAAAGCAAGGATACTATAGAAGTGCCCTCCACTTTGTGAACATGTAATTCTAAAACCAAGTAAGTACGATGAGGAGTCAAATTGTAGGGCACTGAAGGTCCATTATTACAACCTTAGAAATGAAGTACAAGAGAGCACAAAATATTAAAATTTAATGGTGGAAGAAAGAAGAAAAGCAGGGTCTTGCAAAATGACTTGCAGCCAAATGAAATTCTGCAAAATGAGGGAAATCATCAGTAAAAAAGTACAGGGCTTTAAACATGTAAAGATGACAAAATCAAGATGCATTTCAAGCAAGCCTGGAAAATAAAAATATAGGAGCCAGCAAAGAGCAATAAACAACAGCAGTAAAAAGTGAAGATGAATGCAGCAAGAGAAGACAAACAGAAGCCTTTAGAAATAAAAAAGTAGCAAGGAGAGGAAATCAGCAATGTCCTGGATTCCAGCCAATCTGCATGCACTCCCACCACTGGAGGTGGGAAAGACCAAGCAAAAAACCCCTCCAGAGGGAAGTGGACCTCCTGAGGCAGTACCTCACTAGGAAAAGTCTGATTACACCAATCAAGAGCATGGAGCAAACAGAGGAGACTAGAGAAAATTATTAAAACTGGCTCTCAAAGAGCTTACAGACATTTTCTAAGTCAAAAAAGCCATTAATAGGGTAGTTGTAACTAAACTGAGAAAGGTGTCCTATCAGGAATTCTAAACAGAAACACTTGGCAACTTTCTCAAACTCATGGGGCCTCAGGTTCCTCTTCTGCAAAATGGTGGGGGCTACAGTTTCCCCACCTACTTCACAGTTTGGTCAGAGCAGAGCCACTGCATCATGAACACTGAGCACAGGCCTGGCATAGGGCAGATGGTCAATAAACAAAGCCGTTATTGATATAACCGTAGTTACCACTTCAGGGCCAAAGCAGAACTTAGAGTTCTAAGTGCACTAACCAAGGCCAGAAAGCTCCCCAAAGTCAAATGTCAAGGTTTTAAAAGTCACCAATACGTGAACATTAAATTGTAAAAGGAATTTGAATGGCTTTGACCTGGGGCTACACATGCCATGGACCAACCGAGGCCTGGGTCTCCTTGGTCTCTCAGGTGCCAAGCAGCAAGCATCATAAAGACACACTGTCAAGCACAAGGAGACCCAAAAAAGTTAAAAAAAAAAAAAAAAAAAAAAAAAAAAAAAACCCACCACCTTCCTGAACAGCCAACAATGCTCTGCCAGGTGCCTCTCACATGCTCTGACTGTCACCACTGGCCAGGAGGGAGGCCTGCCTTTACCAGGAAGCTCTCAGGGCTGAATTGCTCTCTTGATATGAGGTCAGGACTCTACTAGACCACACTGCCCACCCCACAGGGATTGAGGGCCTGCTCAATAGATGTAGGCCAGAAGTTCTGCATCCAGGTGGAGGGTTGGGAATCCAATAGATTAAAAGAAAAAAATCCAATTTAGAATACCTAGTAAATAATGATACTCCAGATGCTACCCTGGAGGCTAGGGATGGGAGTTGGCCTGTGTTTCCCTGACCCCTTTGCCCTCTGACAGACATTAAGTTAACTGGAAATCATTTCCTTATGGTAGTTGTGAGTGCTGTGACCTTGCAGTAGAAGGTATTCTGGAGGAAGGCTATGAACAGGCCTATGTCTGAGAGGTCACAGGAGCATATGCAAAGGTCCTAAGGTCTTTTAAAATCTGGTATATCAAGGAGCTAAGGAGCTAAGGAACTAAAAGGCCAGGGGCAGAAAGGAGAGCTGAGAGGCAGGCAGGGACCAGATTACACAGGGCCTTGGGAACCCAATTTCACACTTTCACACTCTTCTAAGAGCAAAGTCTTTGAAGATCCCACTGGAGGAAGATATCATTTGATTTGCATGTTTAAAAGTTTACTGTGGCTACAGTGTAGAGGCATAAAGGCATGCACAAAGGTCTGTCAAACAGTTTTTTTTTAGCCACAGCCTGTTAGTAAGACCCTTTACTTTGCAACCCTGGGTATGTACACACAAGTACTCACAGACACAGTCTATGACAGGCAGGCCAGCAGCCCATGGCATTCTCTGCAACCTGGAGCCAGCTTTTCAACCTCCCTGAGTCTCAGTTGCCTCATCTGTAAAACACTGATAATAATAATGGAACCTACTATATACACTGTTGTGGGGAGAAATAAGTCAATATAGATAAAATCCTTTTTTGTAAAATTATTATTATATACAAGTCTGACAAAATAAAACTCAACCTTCTGTTTTCTAATCTATTTCTTTTTCTTTCTATATTTCTGAAATGCAAGAAAAGACCCTCTAAGTTAATTTCAGAATCCAGTAATGAGGGTCATGACCTACAGCTGGGCAAGGGCAAAGGAGGAGGCAGCAGAAGGCAGCCACTGCCATCACCCATGTCCATGCTGATAGGACTGGGTGGCCACCTGGATGCGGGGGCGAGGGAGAGGAAAGAGGCAAAGAGGCTCCCAGTTCTCTGGGAGTGCCATTTTTGAGATGGGGATCCTGGGAGAAGGAACAGATTGAGTTTGTGGGAGGAAGGAAAGGAAGATTAGACTTTCTCTTTCAACTAGACTTTCTGTCTGGAGGAGGATTTGCAGCAGGTGACAAAAGGAACCTTCAGCACTTTCCCAAGCAGGACACTATACAGAGATTTCACATCGTAACTCTAGTTACTAACAGAAAATGCTTGTGTCCAGACTGCTTGATGGGGTGAGAGCCTTGTGAACCAAGCAGAGGCAAGTGGCCCACGGAGGACTCAGGGACTTGGGCCTCCCGCAGAATATCTTTCCTTACCTGACCAACATAAAGCACTAATCACACTTAATTAGAGTCGGTCTGCCCATCTGTTTCCTCTACTAACCGAGCTGCTTCAGAGCAGGGACTACTGCCTCATTGATCTCTCTATTCTCCAGGCTTCCATAAAGCCCTGCATGTAGCCTGTAGTAGGTGCTCAACAAATATCTGCTGGATGAATGGCTGAGACTCAACAAGATGAAGCTCCCAAGAAGGCCATTCCCTGTTCAGAAAACTAAAATAAGGTAAAAATAAGTAGAATCTGTTAGGAGAATTCTGATCATTTAAGGCTGTGGGTCAACAAAAAACCAGTGGTCCACAGTGAAAAATGAGTCTGCAAAGAAAATACACTCTGGGATGTGTAATGAGCATGGATTTTCATAATAACCAGAAAACACCAAAAAGACCTGGTATGGAATCAAGAAGATACAGAAAGACAAAACTAAGAAAAAGTAAGCCACACACACACACACACACACACACACACAAATAAAATGTGATGCCTTCCACAGAGCACCCTAAATGATTCATTCTGGACATTGCTTCCCTTGCTACATTCTCCATCAGCTCTATGCCTCCAGGAAGCCTCCCTGCTCCCAATCCTTGGCTACCCTCCAATGCCCAGTGCTGCATGTTACCTCTTCCTTCTCTATGCATGTGATTTATTTCCCTGCTAGACAGGAATGGTGTTACATACATTGTTATTTGCTCTACTCTCATCCCGTGCACTGAGGTGGCATCCAATAGTAGTTAATTTGTTTTTATATTAATTCATTTTGGCTTTAAATGCTAAACTCAGATTCATAATTTCTAGACTCACATTCTTTAGTTGCAACTATTTCTGAAACTACCATTTTTTATAGTACCAGTGCATTGGTTCAGCACCTACCCCCTATCAGACATAGCTAAGGACTTTAAATACATCATCTCCTGTAATCCCCATTCACACTTTATAGGTGACAGGACAAGACTCAGAGACAACACAGCTTACTTAGTAAGTGGCAGCATCGGCCTTCAAACCCAAAGCTACTGAACTCCAAAGCCAGATAAATGTGCAATTATTGTAGAATTTTAGCAGCACTATCCCTGTCACAGAAAAGTGAAGAACAGCCCATCTGACGCAGAGGCAGCACTCTCTGCTCCCCAGGACGTAATTAAGACTCAACTCGGAAAAAGCCTTTTTTAGGCTGGGAAAGGCCATAATTTATCAAGAGTCATTCATTCATTTCCTACAAATATATAAGTCAATTCAAGCAACTCTGATATTTTAAAAAAAAAAAAAGGTGCTAACAGCATCATTTGTTTCTGAAGAATGTTTAATTTGCAGTAAGAAAACCAATGGTGTTCAGGATTATCAAATCTTTGGTGTCAGGTGGTTGATGAAATAATCACAAAACTTGTGACAGCCTCCCTGTCTCCTATGTTACAGGACCCCCATGCTTTCAAGTACATTATTTTATTTGGTCATGTCAGTAACTGCAAGACGATTTCAGGAAACCCACTGTGCACATGAAAAAAGCCACAAGAAAGAGAATTCAGGGAGTCGCTGAGGGTCAAGATGCCTATCCCTTTGGACCTGCAGTTCTTTCTAAGTTATGGGAGGAAACACCTCTGCCTAGCTGAGGCAGAAGAGGAACTCTGACAGCGATGACAAAAGATGTCGGGCAGGGGGGTCTCCCAGGTGAAGGCATTCCCTCCCTGCCTGCTGCTTCCTCCAACCCACGCAGGCCAGCTTTCCCCGCAGGCAGCTCCACTAGCCCAAAGGAAAGGCCCTTGGCTTCAAGTTCAACAGTCCAGGGACAAGTCTTGAAATCCTGTCTTCCAGGCCTCTGAGCGTTTCCCCAGCCCCACCCTAGGCCACTGGGATGGCAGGAACAACAGAACACACGGCAGCTCTCTGCACAAATCCTCCTGCCTCCACGGCAGATACCTTTAATGTCTTTGGTGTGGTGTGGGGTCCAAATCCTGCTCTGTGCTTTGCCTCTGCAATTTCTACACAGAGGCTCTTCCACATTCACTTTGGTATAAAATATCCATGTCCTTCTGTCTCTATAGAAACAGAAGCAGGGAAAGGCCCTATTTTAACATCCTGTTTATTACATGGTCACAATTACTGCCTTGGATTCTCTTGAGACATCAGGTCTTCATAATAAATTCTTCCTTTCACTTAAAAAATTTTTTTTTTTTTTTTTTTTTTTTTTTTTAAGAAAAACCCCTGGCTAGCTCAGGACCTAGAACACAGGGCCCAAAACCCATACCTGGTAGGACCCAAGGGGGGGGGGGGGTGGGCAAGAAGCGCCTCAGAAGAAGGGGGGCTGCTAGTACCAAAAGAAGGAAGGAGTTAGGCAGATTAAGTGAGTGAAATCCTATAACTGCTAAGCCCTGCTCTTCAGACCTCAAGTCCAGTGATCTTTCTACACCAGTCAACATTATTTAGGCACTAAACTGGAAAACACCAACAGTAAAGAACCACAAGTATGTAATAAGGTGCTAATTTTGCAGTAAGGACATTTAGTGCAAACAGAATTAGGAAAGAGAGATCAACAAGTCATTGTCATCAAGTAGTATCCTAAAATTAGTATCCCTACTCCACAACTGTGTGCTACGAAACAATAAAAACTATTTCTTTACAATGGGGTCAGCCAAGCCTTCCTCCCTCACCACCTGCCCTCCTCCCCTGTAGCTGAGGATGGAAGCTGCACCTGAGATCCAGGTCACCTCAGTCCTCTACTCAGCTACAGGGTCCACCTGGGCCTAGGGGATAATGAGGTCATTTCTTCCAAGGACAAAAGCAGTAATCAGAAAACCACAACAGGTCCAAGAAGGTGAACCCACTAGCTCAATGCCCTGCAAGTACCAGGAGGCTGAGAGAGGAAGCGGGTACATCTCAGGGCGAGCCCGATGCTGACTCAAGACAGCTCCAGATGACAAGACCACCTGGTGCAGAGCAGGCAGCTCAGAGAAGTGGGCAGGGGCACCACCCGAGGTGCCTGAGACTGTCAGAATGAGCCCTCGCCATCCACCATGCACGCTCCCCAGTGCTTCTGCGTACCCTGCTGTAGTTGGTAGGAGTCAGCCCTCACAAGTTTCAATGGCTGCACGTGGGTATGGTGACTTCTGAAAGGAAGGATGTTTTCATCCTTTTATCAAAGGTCAAACCTAAACCTAGAGGCTGATATCAATCCCCATTTCTCCAGTTCCAGAATTTGCCTCCCTCCTGGAATCCACTTCATTCTCTCCTTCCACAGACCTGAAATAAAGGTTAATATTTATTAAGCACTTCCAGTGTGCTCGGCATTTTATATTCATTATCTAATCCGATTCTCATAGCAACCCTAAAAGGGAAGACCTACTTCTAAGCCCTCTTTACAGAAGGGGAAGCAGGCAGAGTGGTGAGGCCACAAGCAGGTGGCTCACTTACCCACAGTGGCTGAGTGACAAGCCAAGATCCCAACTCTGGCCAATGGACTCCTCACTCCCTTCTCATACCCACATTCAGGGGCCTCACCAGAGAGCAATTCCTATGTGGTGTCACTTTAAAAGCTTTCTGTGGCAAGAACATATATGACTGCCCCTCCAAGTCATTTGAACTGAAGTAAAAACTCCTATATTGACCACATTGAAGTGGACAGTTCAGGGGCAGTTAGGTATTCACAAGGCTGTGCAACAGCATTGCCACACGTTGCTATCTCAGGTTCATCACCCCAAGAGCAGTCAGGCCCCACCTTCTCTTCCCCCAGCCCCTGGCGGCCTCCCGTTTGCTTTCTGTCTCTATGGCCTGATATATCTATTCCAGATATTTCTTATAAAATGGAATTACTCATATGTGGCCTCTTGTGTTTGGCTTCTCACCAATAGCATGTTCCCAAGGTGTACCACACTGTGGCACATTATCTGTACTTCCTCTCTTTTTACGGCTATAAACATGGATATACCACATTTTGTATATCTATGTATTCAACCATGGAAACGTGTGTTGCTTGTATTTGCTGGCTATAGTAAATAGTGCTGCTATGAATTTTCATTTATGAAGATCTGGGTCCCTCTTTTCAATTCTTTTGAGTACATAGCTAGGATGGAATTACTGGGTCCTATGGTAATTCTATGTTTAACATTTTGAGGAGCCATGCCCCTTTAAAATATTTTGAAAATTTGTAATTCCACCAGGAAACGTTAGAAGGAAACTGAAAGCAAAATATAAAACCACAGTGAAGTCAAAATAGTTAAAAAAAATTTTTTTCTAATCTCACTCCATTTTTTAATATATTCAAACCTGGGCAGAAGGAACACAAATAGTACATCACTTTTTTTAAAGGCCAAGAGACATTTAAAACAAGCTATTCCTTGGAATAATTAACATGGGTTGCTATATCCCCAGGATATTTTTAACAACAAATCACACCTAGCCAGGGCTCTACTAGGAGCTGGGCGGCTGGTGGTAAGACTTTTCAACCAAAGAAAACAGTTGAGAGGACAAACACAGGCCATGAACAAGGACGGCCTTCTGTGATCAGGGAAGACTGGACTCCCTTGCCCTCCTTCTCATTTTTCTCTTTAGAGACATGTAAGTCCCTAAAGTCAAACAATGTCAGCAGTGTTTAAAAAATAAACACCATCTTGGATCCCAAGCCTTGAAAGAGCATTTCTAATGGGGTCTACACCCTCAGTGGTACTTTAAGATCGACTGGCTAGAAACTTAGTCTGACACCAAGGAAAGGAAAGTGAGAGAGAACCACCCCAGGAAACCCACGTGCCCTCATCATGCACCTGGTCTTTCAGCAGTTTTTATGAAGCGTAGAGTCACCAGTAATCCTGACTGGCAGCGGCAAGATGGCAGTGTAGAGGGACTGCACCAAAAGAGGATGCACTGACACCTTTAATTCAGCTCTCTGGAAACCACAGCAAACCAACTATGAATGACAAGACTGAGTCTGCTGATGGGAGCAAGATACTGACAGGACAGGGCAGCTGGCAAATCAGTTAACCAGCAGGTGAGCTGCAACTCTGGCTGGGCAGGTATTCAGTTAGGCAGGAAGTGGACTGAAACAGCTCAATTAATTCATCGTGCATGTCTGTCCTGGAGAATCTGAAGATAAGCCTGAAACATCAACAGCTGGCCAGAGACTAATGCCACAGCTCCGCTTTTGGCAAAAGTCAAGGCTAACAAAGAAGCCTGTGCAAAATATTAAATGACGCTGAGATTAGCTCTGATAAGCTCTTTAAAGTTCAAGCTGAACCTAAGGCCAGGAAGGAAACCAAACAAGAAGGCAGATTATTATGGATCACAAAAGCCACTCCTTCCTCCTGAGGGGGTGTTCCTGGTCAGCCTCAGAGGCAGGCAGAGCTGGGGCCAGGGCCAGTGCCAGGGAGCATAAAAACAGACACCGTCTAAAAGCCAACAGCAAAGTGGTGATGGGATCAACCTTATTTGCAACATCCCACATGGTGTCCCAGCCAGGCTGAGTCTTGACTCCAATCCAACAGCGGACCAACCTTCAGTCTGAGACCCACTTAAAAAAAAGATAAAACATGAGAGTCATGTGGCAGAGCCAGGAAAAGGGAATGACATTAAGAATATAAAATCAAGAGGATAAAAACAAGGGTTATCAGGACCAACATCTAGCAGAGCAGCTACTAGAAAAAGAGTTCCTCAATCCTAGCAAGCAGCATCCCCTCCAGAGGGCCTGACAAGGAACGTGGAGGGCAGACTGTTCAAATAAACCACAGCAGAAGTGTCTGGGCAACTCCCTTGTTTCAAAAAATACTGAGAGTCAGAGAGGTTCTGCAACATACCTAAGGCACTTGTCAGCAATGGCAAAGCCAGGTTCAGAATCCTGTCTCCTGGAAGGCCTTCCTCTGATACTGACAATGATGACAGTAAAGGCGTCTGTTTGCTAAAGAGTTAGGAGAAGATGCTAGCTACATAGAGGTTTTATATGTTACCCAGTTTACTTCTCTCAACAACCTATAACACAGTAATACTATTTTTAGTTTACTTTACAGATAGAACACAGAGAGGTTAAAGAGCTTGCCCAAAGTCACACAGCTTGTTGGAAGCACAGACAGGACAGGAATCTAAGTCTGGCTAAAAGTATGTGCTCTTAACCATTACACTCAACTGTCCCTAAATTAATGCTGCTTCCAAACAAGGGAGAAGGTCATGTTTCCAACTGACGACGTATAAGCTTTCTATTATTAGGTAATTTTTAGTGTCTAAAACCATTTTCTCCCAAAATAACAAAAACAATCAGCACTTAAGGATATAAAGAACAAAATTATTATAACTTTGGGGAAAAAGAAAGCCTATGACTCTCCAGCCTGAACAACAGAAATAAAAAGACCCAGACTTGAAAATCAGGGGCTAATACCAAACTCCAGTCCCTTTAGGATTTTGTCCAGAGTCTTACACCTTCAACAAGTCACAAATTTTTAAGTGATTAATTCTGCGTGCACAGTGATGCTTCCAGGCCCAGTGGATGATTGTAGAAGTCAGCATTTCCTGCATCTTGGAGCTTCCACTAAAATATCACTGGGCTGGTACATAAAACCAGCTTAAGCACAATACATTGCTACCTTCAGTTTTCAGAAACTGTTGTTTTTTGATGAAATAAAGAGGACCTGGCTTTCCTAAGAGAAGTCACACATTCCCCAATTCCGCTGTGATTAGCCCCATTTCCCTGTCTATGGAAGAGTCTTTGTTTTCTCTGAAGCACAAACTCAGGACATCTCCCACATGCACACACTTGTGCTGCTACAACGTCCACTTCCTTTCACTGCCACAACCAAGCCACAGGTTCCAGCTACAAGTTCAGTTCAAGATCATCAACGAGCATTGCAGAGCTGGAGCTCTAGAAGGGGCCTCCTGCAGGTGTTCTGCCTCCAGCTGGGACCCAACATGAGTCACTCATTCCCTCTTAATATTAATCATAAAACCAAGAGCAGCACATAACACTTACTGGCTGCTTATCAGATATCAGACACCGAGCTAAAGAACTTATCTCACCTAATCTCACAATAATCCGAGGTAGGTGCCATTTTCACGTCTAGTTAAACGATGGAGGAAGTTACCCAAAGTCACACACTGGGACACAGCACACACAGAATTCAAACCCGGGACTCTTGAACTTCACAGTCCAAGCTCTTAACTCTCACACTCTTGGTACTGTAGGGAAGCAAAAACTCTTCTTCTTCCCTCTGAGGGTGTGAGTCTATGAAATAAGTTCCATAGCTAGATTAACAGGAGAAAAGTTGTAAATTTACTTACTGCACAGGACATCATATGAAAGAAGAGTGCATACTTGAAAATTCAGAGATCTAGAAGCCTACATTCCCTCTTCATAGGGAGGAGGGGAGGAAGGATACAGGCAACTTAGGGCAGAACCAATGATTCTAGGAAAGATGAAAGGGTGGTAGCCTGTGACAAAGTCCGTCTGGGCAAGGTGTCCATCTCCAGTTCCCTCTCTGTCGGTCCCCTCTCCTGTGATGCAAGTTTCATCTTCACTGGTTGCTGAGACCCAAGGGGAGGGGATTCATAACATTTGAGTTCCTTTTGTAGGATCTGTCTTCAGGCAGGTAAGGGAAGTTCAGAGAAAGACCCTCCCTGCCTTTGCTATTTCCCCAGTACCCTCAGTTTGAAGTTCAAAGTGACATATTTTGGGGGTGGTAATTCATAAATTCCAGTGTCCTTCTGCTTTCCTCATTCATAAGGGAAGGGCAAGACCACACTCTCATTTCCTTGTGGGAACAGTGTTCTGCAAACAGTCCTTAACATGGTTCTGACTATTCTTCCAAGTCTGAAGGGAAAACAGTAACAAGTTCTCATTAGACCAACCAAGCAGCTGAGTACTCGGCACTGGGCTAAGGGCAAAGGTAATGGGAAAGAAAGAGAAGACAGATGGGTTCCATGTTTCTCAGGGGAGAGGCTGTGGACATGATGCAGAGGATGTGGAAGGGAGACAAGTCTGGCTATTTGGCAGCAGCAGGCAAGACGAAGCACAGTCAGCATCTCTAGCCCCAAGTGACTCCCAGGACCCCCAGTGGATGTGAGGCAATTCTGTGTAATAAATGGCCACAGCTGACACAACAATCTAATCTGCCTTCTTTCTGCCATGTGAAGTGATCCCAAATCCTCCAAATAGATATCCGTTGTGTTCCACATAGAAGTCTGAGGCAAGATGCATAAGATACAACAGGGATAGGCCAAGTTCCTGCTACTGAAGAGCTTGCTATCAACCTGGGCAGATAAACGATATGCAGATAACTGAAATCAACCACCCCAGGTGGTGTAAGTCTGGGAGCTGGGAATCCCAGTCCTTAATCCTATTTGCAATCCTCTTAGCACGAGAAAACAGTGTGCAAATTTCTAGTCCATAATGCATTAAGACTTAAAAACCACCACTACCACCACTACCATGCCAAGACTCAACCTTTGAAGAAAAGAATCATTGTCTGTACCTACAGCAATATTTGCACAAGCACATCTACAGGTTGATATCCCCCACAGACTGCAAGTTCCTCAACACCTGAAGTACAGAGAAGTGCTCAAGCTAACATGGCAACTGGACACATAATTGGAATCCCCAATGATCAAACTCACAGGTCCCTCTCCTGGCTCCTCCGGAACTTCCCCTATACTTACCTAACTCAAACTTATAAAAACTAAAGAGGGAAGGAGGTAGATCAGGGCAGAAAAAGATTTCTTATTGGGTGGTTGAAAACGTAAGTCTGAATCTACTAGATGCTTAAGTGGGGGTCTTTGAATCAGGGCCAGGAGGCCTTTAAAGGTCACCTCAAGAAAAAAAAAAAGTTGTCTCCAGACAGTGTACAGTTGGTGAAGTTGCATGCACTGAAGGTGCCCAGGTGTCCAACGTGCACAAAGAGAACACCTCTATGAAATTCTTCATTTTTAAACCACAGGCCTGGGTATTTCTGAGAAACCACAAGGAGTTAACACGGATTTCCTTAGAGAAGCAACTCCTCCCAAGACCAAAAAGAATGGGAAGGCTTGAAAAGAGTCTACCTGAACTAAGGGTTCTTTACGCTTCATCCTCCCTCTTGTCTCGGGGGAAGGTTTGCAGGTCAGCTGCCACTGATCCTAGGAGCAGGAAGTTTCTCAGGCCTCAACTTCAGTACTGAGATCTGTGCTTTTCCAAGTCATGCTAACTAAAAAATAAATGACAAAGAGTAACCCATTAATTAAGTCCTGGGTGATCTTACATATGCTGTCTTATTTATATCTTACCTCAGCCTCTTTTAGATTTTATTACTATCTGCAATTTATGGGATACAGACTCAGCAAGGTTAAGTAGCCAACTCCAGCTCACAGGGGGACCCAGGATGGACCCAGGCGCTCCTGACAGAGAACCCCACAGGCAGCAGACAGCGCTGAAGACGCGTTCTTTCACCCGCTGTACAAGCTGAATTAAACAAACACCTCCTCAGATGTTTTTCAGGAAAACTTCCAGGGGAAACTATAACATGAAAGAAAATACGCTACCAAAGAGTGTCAGGTCTATGACTTCCCTAAAAAATCCCTATCTGTAAAACAGGGATGATTGTGGCTCTCTGAGAGCACCAGATGAGAGGATACTTGGCAAACTGCCAAGAGACTGGCCATGCCAACAAATATAAATGACCCTGAGCAGCAGCATTCCTCCAGTACTCTGTAAGTAGCTTAGGGAAAAGCTGTGGAGGACTAAGCACACACTCACCCCCAAACTCATGCTTACTCCTCAAACTTGTAGAAGAACATGGAAGATGGGGGATGGTCAAGTCAACAGCTGTGCACACAGGAGACGGCTAATCAATACCGTCACCACCAATATAATCTCATGGGTCTCACCACCTCCCTGAATCCACCCAGGGTCTTAGACCGGGACAGAGAGAAAAAAAAAAAACAGTGAAACAGGAGAAAATCCAACAATGAGTAAAAACTGAGTCCTGTGATTCAGTCACTCCAGAGTAATAGCCTAAACATGACTCCAGGTCCACGCAGAAGTTCATCTGTCCCCACCTCTGGGGGTCTTGTGTCCCCAACACCCACAGCCAGCCTCTCCTGAGGGGAACGTCAAAACGGACCAAGGAGCTCCACTGAGCTCCCTGTTCCCAGACAGGACGCCTTCTACCTCCCCAGGCTGTGGTGCAAAGGCCAAATTCTGGTTCCAATCTCAGGTCCTGCTACTTAACACTCTCCATCTGTGGGCAAATGACTACACCACTTTGATCCTCAGTTTTTTCTTCTGTAAAGTGGAGAAACAGCACTCACTTTTTAGGGTTGTTGTGAAGATTACATGAGATAATCTGCCCAAAAGGTTCAGCGTGCAGTAAATCAACTCTGCCTTACACCAGAGACAAACTTACATTGGATAGAAACTAAACTTGATTCCTTGAAAGGAAATTAACTGCATTAATGAGGATCAGCAACTTTAAGAAAACTCAGGAAAGCAGAGTGGAAAAACTACACTCCCACTTCCTGCAGAGTTTGAAGCCTCTCTGCAGCTGCTGCCCTGGAGGACTGCAGAACTGGAGTGTGTGCTCAACTGACTCTTCACACTTTATAAATATACTCACTACCAGCCAGAGGATACTTGCAGCCAACCGCCTGGGCAAACCAAGCCATCAGGATTTGATCCGGAAATTAAACATCCATGCAGTCCAACCACAATCAGTTCAAAATAGATACCTGTGACTACTTAGTCTTTGAGTACCATTTTCAAAGCCAAAAACAAGTGGACAGAGACAGACTTCAGCAGAGCCCTATACAGACCCCATCCTTCCTGTTAGATGAACCATGCCCTGCAACAGCAATGACGCAAAAACTGTTTCAGAGTAGGTAGCTGGACAGAAACCCCACTTGAAGACAACCGATTCAAAACACAAAATCAAGCACTGATTCAAGCACAAAAACCTTTGCTAAAAAGCAAAAAGTCACAGAGGTGGTGCCAAGGACTCACTTCTGACTATTTCCAACATGCACCTCCTTCCATGTGGACTAAGGACTAGAGTTACCTATCACTAATCCTCAAAACTGCATATCTTCCCCGTGAAACAGGGGAGAGGAGTTGTCTTTGAAAGCTCTTCATCTTGATGCTCCACAGTATCTTGCACAATGGGTTCAGGAAGAAGCTGAGCTCCTTCTGGCCCACTCACACACTTGGATACTTGAGATTTGAGAAAAGAGCAGACAGGTAAAGACATTTGCTGTAAAGACAAAACAGACGGCAAGGCCAGGGAATGTCGCTCCATGCTTTCAATCACTGTGGAGCTACAAAATGATCTAAATCACAGTTTGTTTCAGTAAGGAAAATGTGAGTCATGTGGAGAATGAATCCAAGGAATTTGGCTGGGACAAATACCAGTAACATCTAAAGTGCTCAGTACTAGGTAGCAAAACACTAGGTGGACGGTGAACACAACCTCACCAGCCTCACAGCGGTGGAGGAAGCAAGCTGACAGCAAAACAAACTGCCACTCTTCACATCCAAACCCACCCTTCTCAGATCTCTAGGGTCAGCCCCTGACAACCCCATCTCCATTACACACTAAAAACTCCCATCACAGAACTTCCCTGAGTGCCCTGTCATTTGCTTAGCAGTCCTCCCCATGTGAGGGGGGATTTAATCATCACCACCACCACAGGAGGCAGGTACAACAGGCACTTTTATCACCCCACTGGGAGTGTGCCCTTGAAAAGGGGTACTGGGACCAAAGACCCTACTTTCTCTCTCTCTGCTTTCCAGTCGAAACAAGGTGAGCAGCCTGCACTGCCATATCCTCCCACCATGATCTACTGCCTCAACACAGGCCCAAAGGCACAGGGCCAGTGGACCATGGACTGAAACCTCTAAAACCATGAGCCAAAAAAAATCTTTCCTCCTTTTAAGATGATTTATCACAGGTATTCTGTCACAGTGACAGGATATCAACACAGCAAGTACCTTGTTTTTCTAAGCTTCAGTTTCTTTGTTTATAAAATAAGGAATTTAGCCTGGTGCAGTGGCACACACCTATAATCCCAGCAGCTCAGGATGCTGAGACATAAAGATAGCAAGTTCAAAGCCAGCCTCAGCAACAGCGAGGTACTAAGCAACTCAATGAGACCCTGTCTCTAAATAAAATACAAAATAGGGCTGAGGATGTGGCTCAGTGGTTGAGTACCCCTGAGTTCAATCCCCAGTACCAAAAAAATAAGGAATTTTTAAAAGTATATTATAGCATATGTACTTGATTCCACAGAATTGTACACTTGAAAATGGTTAGAAAGTTTTATGTTGAGCATTTTTTACCACAATAACAAAATTAGGTTTAACATTTGTATTTTTAAAAATGATCTCACCCATTCATAAGAGGATTAAGTAAGATTGTAAAGACACATAGTGTCAGGCACATACTAAATTCTAATAGTACCTATTTGTTATTAACAGTAATTTTAATCATTTTTATTATAAAGAAAATACACGTTCAATGTAGAAAAGGCCAAAAACTATAGATACGATTTCCTAAAATACCAAATCCAGAGATAACGAAATATGATTTTTATAGTGTTTTTCATATGTACAGATATTTCTTAACAAATTCAGACTCTAAAGTACATACAATCTTATAATCAGGATCCATTCTTTTCTGTCTTACTTGTAATTGCAAAAACAATCCTCATAAAAACATCCAGAAATAAAGGGCCTTTGTTCAAGGCAAGGATAGAAAGCCATGTGAAACTTGAGAGAAGAACAAGGAGATCACGTTGAGCAACTGGAGACACCAGCCTCCAGGGCTGGAGTAGGGATTTAGCCAAATCCTCTGCACCTGCTCCTCTTTTCCCCATCGTCTTTTACCCATAAAGAAATCTGGATGTCTGGCCAAACAGGAAGGGCAACAAGAAGCACTGGAGCTGAAGGCCATGAGCTTATGTCAGGCTGGTTGAAACGAAGAGTTCATGCTCCCTCTGCCTAGAACAGCCCTGCTTTCGAGGTGTTCCCACCAACCAGGGAGCCAGGGCAAAGGGACTGCCCAGAGTAGGTGGGAATGACAAAAAGAAAGGAGTCCCTCATTCCAATCATTCATCCACCCCCAGGTTAAAGATGAGCCAACTGAGGCCCAGGAAGGCAAGTGACTTCCCCCAAAGCAGCAATGATGAGGCCAGAATTTAACATGCCATCCCCAATCTGCACACTAGAAGCTAAATCATAGCATGCAGCAATCTCAGAGCCCAGCAAAGATGTCAGGGCCCACATCCAATGTGGCCTTGACTGTCAACAAGTATTTATGTACTAAGTGTGTGGGATACATCTACAGAGACAAAAGCCACCCCTGGGCAGAGGATGAAGAAGCTGTTTTGTGGGAACGCTTGGAGCTTCATCTGGCTCCTACTCTTGGGCAAGGACTCTCTGCTCCAATTGTAACAAAAAAACAAAGCTAGATTCCATACATCCTGAGGGACTTCACCCAAATCAGAACTTCCCGAGAGGCTCTGGCAGAGAAAGGCTTGCAATTTAAATGCAGTTCCTCTACGGAAGCTCTCTTGATGTGTTAGGGGAAGCACCCCAAAAATAACTCTGCAGAAGGAATCACTCTCTCCCAGAATGAATCTGAAATGTTCACTTCTAGCTAGGAATAGCCTTCACAACTTTGGTTTCGTATGGGTGTTGTGCTTGGGAGAGAGGAGGAAAAAGACTGGGTGTCGACCCAAAGGCAACTCCCGAAATACTACCGAGGAGCAGTTGCTCTCACAGGGCAATTCTATTTCCACCTCTGCTCACACATAATTATATTCTAAAGAGATGCTCTCCAGAGGGGCCACAGTGCCACCAGATAACCTCTCAAAGTGGGTGGCTTCTGGCACTCAGTCCTTAGAAGGTCGAAAAGCAGGCTCACCTTTGGCCCAATTCTCGGGAGCCCTCATCGCACAGCTCCAGGCCCCTTCCTTTGGAGGCTCAAAGAGGAAATCCCTCGTCAACTGGATAAGGCAATTTCCCTTCAGCTCTAGGCCAAGAAATCTGAAGTAATGATTCCCTCAGCAATCAAAATGACCCAGCATAGCCTCAGTCCCCAGGTCAGGTACACTGAGGGCAAGCCTCCACCTGGAGTTCCTTCTTGTTGGGATCTGTTAGTTTGCAGACTCAAGTGTTTCTAGGACAAGCAAGAACAAAGTGTGAAGACTCAAGGCCAGTTACAAAGTGGGTGGTGGAGAAGGCCCCAGGCCTGTGTACCACACTTCACTCCCTCTCCCCTTAGGCCCTTGTGGCCTCTCCTCCCCGCCCTGTATTTTCAAGGCCAAATGTGGCCCACTGACCAAGGAAGCTGACTCAACTCTTTCCACAGCACAGTGACTTCACACAGAAGTATCCTGGAAGCAGAACTTGCTGAGCTTACACGCTGACCTCAGCATTTTCTAAATCTGCCCAACGTCATGACCTGAATCACAAACACTGAGTTCAACGGGCAGGCCCAGGGCTGGAAGGGAAAGGGCCCCACCACCACAGGTAAAGAGGCTCTGCAGCTCATGGTAGGGTGGCTGCAAGAAACCCCAGACAGCCCTCCACCTGGTAGCCTATCTATCCTCTGTTCACACTCTTCATACGTCTGGTTTATGTGTGTGGAGAGAAGTGAGTAAAAAGGTATCTAAAAGGAGCGAGTGTGTGGTGGACCAAGGGTGAACAGAGTAATTTTTATAGACCTAGAAACACTTACGAGCTGGTCCACGCCTTCTATACTGCTTTCATTTGTACTCACAGCCACAAGAGTGGCTCCCATCCCACTACAGCATAGGCCAAAGTCTTCACGAACACAGGCAAGGACCTCCTTGATCCTCAGGTCCCTCACATAACCCCAACCTCTGGGATTTTACATCATGACCCCCCCCAGCACACCCTCATTGCACTTCCACTGCCCTGTCCCTAAGTCATCTGGAGGTGTACATGCCCACCTTGAGCCTCTGCATTTGCTGTTCCTCTTCCTCCATACACCAGCTCCCCCCACTCCGGACTGAAGCTCAAACACTGCTTCTCCACAGGGTCTTCCTCTCAGCATCCCACCTCCCCTCCACCCAGGCACTCCCCCTGCTCTACAGTAATCACACCCTCTCATACACTGCCCCAAAACACATCTCCCTGGAACTTCAGAATGGGACCCTTTTGGAAATATGGTCTGTACAAACAGTTCGTTGAGTGTGGTGGTGAATTTTATGTCAACTTGACTAGCCCATGGGTGCCCAGACATTTGGCCAAACATTATTCTGTGTTGATGAGGGTGTTCCTGGATGACATGGATATTTGAATTAGTAGATTTGAGTAAAACAGGTTGTCCTCCCTAATGATCTTCATCAAGCAAATGAAGATATGAACAGAACCAACAGGCTAGGTAAGAAGGAACCCTATTAACTCACTGCTTAAGCTGGTATGTTGGTCATTTCCTGCCTTTGGACTTGAACTGAAAAACTGGCTCTTTGGAGCTGGATTGTGGTTCAGTGATAGAACACTTGCCTAGCACTTGTGAGGCACTGGGTTCGATTCTCAGCACCACATATAAATAAATGAATAAAATAAAGGTCTATCAACATCTAAAAAATATTAAAAAAAAAAAAAACTGGCTCTTCTATGGTCTCAAGCCTGCCAGATGTCAGACTGAAACTTACACCATTGCCTCTCCTGATTTCAGGCCTTTGGACAAGGACTGGAACTTATACCATTAGCTCTGCTATGTCTCCAGCTTGCTAACTGCAGCTCTTGTGACTTCTCAGCCAACACAATCATGTGAACCAACACTTTATAGTTAATCTCTCTAGATATTTGCATACCTCAATTGGTTCTGCTGCTCTGGAGAACCCCAATACTGATAACAAGGTAATATTGATGCACTAGTCTCCTATTAGTTCTATATCTCTGGAAAACCCTAATACACAGATGTGGAGGAACCCCAGGTAATATAATGTCAGGGCAGAGGCAGAAACGAGAGCTGTGCTGCCACAGGCTGGGATGCCAGGGGGGTCAGTACCCACAGAAGCCAAGAAAGGCATGGAACAGATTCCCTCAATGCCTCCAGAACTGTGGTAGAATACATTTCTTTTTTTTTTCTTTAATTTCTTTAGTTTTAGGTGGACACATTACCTTTATTTTATTTTTATGTGGTGCTGAGATTCAAACCTAGTACCTCACACATGCTAGGCGAGTGCTCTACCACTGAGCCACAACCCCAGCCCGGTAGAATACATTTCTGTTGCTGAAGCCACTGTTTCTGGTACTGTTACAGCAGGTATAGGAAACTAATATACATACTATGTACTGGAATTCTCAGTGTCTGTCACCCTCACCAGAATACAGGCACCAAAAAAATGGGATTTTGGCTTCTTTCATTCAGTGAAGAATTCTCAGCACCTTGAATGGTAACTGGCACCTGGTAGATACTTAGGAAATAATGGCTGAATGAATTCTAGGCAAATAAAGATAAGCTAAAAAGGGAGACAGGGATGCAACACTCAACCTACAGAAGGCAAAACGGAGAGGCTAATGTTCTACCTTCACTCACGGAAGAGCCAGGTCAAGAACTGAATTGGAACCTGGTTCTTTCATTGAGTGCCACACCAGAACTGCTATAGGCAGTAACTAAGCACATACAAATTGCGTGGTGGGACAGGGGCAGGACCCAGGCTTGGCCCTTGATGAGCAAGGTACCTCACCTCTGGGGTCTTGGTATCCTGCTCTGCTAAGTGCAGCATGGATTAAAGGCTGAGTCAAATCTACCTCCTCTCTAAGAGGCAAGTAAGGTTTAATTTATGCTGCTTCTGAGAACTCTCTAGACCTCCAGAGCCAGGGTGAAGTCTCCATTCTGCTGCCACTCAGGGTAGCACCCTCGGCACGTATCACACGCTATGCTAAAACCTCTTTCACACCACAGGCCGCTATTATCCCATTCGCATATATTATCCAGATTCATGTCACAGGCTTATCCACAGGTCTCACAGTCTATTCAGGTCCCACTATAGCCTCACTGGGTGCTCTACTTCCCCCAGGCCCACAGACCACAAGTTCAGCCAGCAAGCTCAGCTCCTGAGAACAAGGTTTCCTTTTTTCTATCTGGTGCCCAAAACCCTGGGTTACTCTGCAGACTTTAGGTACAGCCTTACCCACATTCAACCTGCAAACCTCAGGAAGCTGGTCTGGGTAAAACATCAGCAAATAAATCTGTCATCATCTACAAGCAAGCATGCACATGCAGAGCAGTACAAATACAGGTGACCAGGAGAATGAAACCAATCATGGACATTGACTTGAGGCCTGCACTGTTGGGAGCAAAAGAACAAGAGTTTGGAGGTGGGCAGGCCTGAGTCGGAATCCCAGAGCTGTCTCACAATCATCTACTTCCCTCTCTGCACTTCAATGACCTCATTTTATAAGGCCTCCGGAGGAGTAAATAGCACACCTAATACCTTGTAGTTCTCCTTTGTCACACCTGGAAATGGGTAATCAGTGGCAGCATGGAGAAGGAAAAAAGAGTCTCAACTCCCTAGAGCCCCAGACCTGGGCTCACTTCCACTCTGTCCTACAGTTTGTGGTTTAGGGCAGGCACTTGACCTTTTAGGGTCTCACTTGATTGCTTCAAAACAAACGGAGGACATCCTACTAGCATCCCCAAGCACTCAATCCACCTGAAAACAGTGACGAGGCCTTTGCATTTGGGACCTTGGTGTGCAATGAGGAGGAGGTTTGCACCAGGAGTGGTATAACAGGGGACATCCAAACTTACTGTCCTGCCCCACCAAAGGATCCCTGTCAAACCTCCTACCTTCACCCCTTTATTTCCAAAACTCCAACCTTCATCGAATCTCAGGTGACTACTAATTTCCTGACCTCCTCTCTTCAATGTTACCCTGTCTATGCCCATTTTTATACTTAGCAAATGTCACATGTAGTCATCCCTTTGAAACATTTATTAGCTGAGTATGGTGGCACATGCCTGTAATTCCAGCTACTTGAGAGACTGATGCAGGAGGATCACACATTTGAAGTCAGCATGGGCAACTTAGTGAGACCCTGTCTCAAAATAGAATTTTTTAAAAAATCTGGGGATGTAGGTCGCTGGTAAAGCACCCTGGGTCCAATCCCCAGTTTAACAACAACAAAAAAAAAGAGTATATTTATGTATGAATATTTTTTTTAAGGAAAAAGGAACACAAATCCAAGTAGTTATTTAAAATTACTGAGTACTTATTAGGTAATATGCTAGGAGTTTTACAAACAATCACCCTCTGAGGTAGGCACTAATAGTATTCCTGGTTTCCAGACAAGAAGATTGAGGCCCACAGAAATAAATTACAGAAATAAAATAATTTTGCACAAGTTCCATAGCCATATAGGGTGGATAGGAGCTGAGTTCCAACACAGCTCCACTCTGAAATCTCTTCTCCACCACACTCCTCTCTGGTCCCCACTTGGTGACAAGTGAATGACATTGTTGTCCCATAGGCCAAGGCTTCCCAAAGTCCACTGGGCAAGTTGAGCTGCAGAGAGAGCACTGGGAAGGCCTATGGGATGGGCCTGTGCAGGCTTCCACATGTTTCCTCTACCAGCTGCTGGTCAGAAACCACTACTTCTCCCCAGAGCATGATAAGGGGCAATCTGTCAGGATATTCCCAGTGCAAGCCAGGAGTGGAGAAATGATGGCTGCACAGCTGGAAGGAAAGACTTACTCAACAGGGAATCTTGCCTCACCACATTCCCAGAGGCTTTCCCAGAAGCTACAGCATCTGGTTTCCCAGCATAACCTCTCAGCTCCCCATTTCAAATTCCTAGTTCAGCAGTACAGGACAGACTGGTCTCAACTGATACTTAACATGCCTGTTTCCCCACAGGAGAGGTTCAGAGTACTATGGCATATTACACCAAAATTCAACTGTTCTACTATTGCACCTAACCTCCAAGTGGAGAGATTGTACAACCAGCAGCACTTGTTTCTGGATGCCACACTGCCCCTGGTATCAAGATGCTTACGCCATGCTGAGCAGAGCCAAGGTCCTAGTGAGCTCACTTCCACAGTTACTATGGACCTGTCCACTTAGGCCTGAGATCTCACCAAGCTCCAGAGGCTGAACAGTAAGTGCCACAACTTCACTAGTGATCACTGACACAACTTTACAACATTGACACAACTTCACTGACACACCTACTGAATGAGATGATTTCTTTCACTTAGTATAATGGCACCCAATGGGGAAATGGGTAACCTCATACACTCTTGTTAGTTTAAACCAGTACAACCCTAGAGATCACAGCATGGATACTGCCACGACATTTTAAATGAATTCTACTGCTAGAGGAACACACGAACTCTGATATGTGTGTACAAAGATAAAATAGCAAAATGAAAGTTTAATGTCCATCAATAGGAAGTCAATTCATTAATTATGATATACCTATATATTATAGACAAACAAAAGACAAAGTAGAGAACATAGAAGAGTTACATACATGAAAAATCTCCAAGATATACATTATGTGAAAAAATCAAGAGTGGAAAAATATATGTGATCATATTTAGGCTTATAAAAAAAAGTCACATGCATGTGTGTCTACACAGGCTGACAGTTTCAAGAGATGCATGCAGCTGCTAAAGTTGTTTACCCCTGAGGCAGAGAGGCAGCGCCTGGTGGAGGCATGCAAGGTGAAGGGGGCTCAACACGTCTCTATGTATTTCTACACTCTGTGGCTGAGAGGTTGGGGAACCGAGCAGAATATATCAGTTATTGTCTATATAATTTAATAAAACACTGAGCCAATTATAAACACCACCACCAAAACAGTTATACTGACGTGAAACTGCAGCACCAGCGTGAACAGGCTTCCATGCCACACTCTAGGGTTGACTTAAGGCTGACAAAGTCCAGTTTGTATGCCACTGATGGCAGACTGGATGGGGATCATCAGGGAAGGAGGGAAACATAGGATGCAGGGAAAATTTTGGCAAAAGCTCTATAGGAGCTACAGGCCTGTCCTATCCTGAACCTGTCGTCTCCCAAACTTACCAGTTCTGGGACTTTTCTCCCTCTCACCCCCAACAGGATGAGAAAAGAGCCAAAATCAAGGTTAAAGAGAATTCCCTTTCCCCACAGCAAAAGGGAGGCCTCCCACTGCCATGAAGAAGCTGCTCCAAGGCAAAGCCAAAGAGAAAGCCTGGCCAAACTCCACCTGCCCAACAAAGGCACCGGGTGCCAGGCTTCTGGGATGGCAGGGAGAGCCAACACTGGCAGCCCCCAAGCCCACTCATCCGAGTCCTTGCACTTCGGCAAGCAGCCCAGGAATCTTTTCACACTCACTACTGAAATCCAAACTGCACCAGTATACAAATCAGATGGTTCTGCCAACAAAACAGCAACAACACAGAAAAAAAGAAAGATAAATCAATGGTATCCTGTCTAAATATATATTTATTCTTTCTGCTTGCCAGAGCAGTGGTACTGCTGTAGATTTGAGCATTTGATAAAAATCTTTTTTGTTTCCCAGTAATAATTAAAACAAACACATACCCCCAACACACACATACACACAATTAGGCACAAAAGAAAAATAGCAAAGGGGCTTTGCTTAGGATATAATATTTAAGAGATAGGCATGACAGCTAGTATCCACAGGCAAAAACACTCTTCTTTCATTAAAACGTGTCCTGTCTGGTAAGTGCTCCTACCATACCAGACAAACTCCACGGATGCCCTAATAGTCCACAGTGAGGAGGCTAGGTGATCTTAGAAGAAGGAAGAGAAGTTGCCTTTTCCAGGGAAAAGAATAAGCAAGCATCAAGCAGAAAGTGGGTGAACAGTCTATGTAGGGACTCACCTGCAAAACAGGCTGTGACTGATGGTACTGGGCAGCAGTGAAGTCCAACACAGGTAACTCGGCTGCCTCCTCACAAAGAATGCAGCCCTGATAAAGCCAGAACCTGATCAACTGATCTCCAGCCAGACCAGAGCCAGAACAAACTATCTGAAGGGCAGGGGTATTATGCAATCTGGAAAAGGAATCCCAAAAGCAAGTTTACTATTGAATCTGCCACTGACGGGGGAAAGGGCACAAGAACAATATATACCTGACATAGTGACAGTGTGCTGAAAATGAGAATACCAGTCAACCATCTCCCTAGGCTCTGGGTGCAGGTTCACCTGAGTCCACCTGGCTCCACTGCAGGAGGACATCCTCCTCCTTTGGGGGAGGGTGACCTCAATTCCTGCTGTGGGACTGCCACTCACCCACCATCACTCTTTTCCCAGTCAACCCCACATAGGACAGGTCAGCTCTTAGGAATAGTCAGAACAGAGGACTAAACACTCTTGTGGGTCCCTGGGTCAACAGGGAACAATGGAGTACAAACCACACTCCAGGGAATCTTCTTCTTTTGGTAGCTTCTTATCTTTGACACTTTTCACTTGAAGTTTGAATACTCAAACCAGCATCTCCCTAAATGGGGCACCAAGAGCCCAAATTTCACCCTCTGGGATGCATTTGGAATGGCAAGAATGATAAGGCCATGGGGTAGGCACAGAGAGGGTAAGGCCCTTTCAGGATGGGCTTAGACACCTGTCTCTAGCTGTTAGCAGAAACCAAAGGAGATTCTAGTTGCTGCAGAGATTGTTTTCTCTATAGTTAGTAGCTCCAACACCCAGCCCTGGGGGCTCAGAACTGCAAAAAGAAAGGTCAGACAGGGATAATCTCAGATGATTCCACCCTCTCTCATCCCCAATATCCAAAGGCTGAGCTCTTCTCATTCCAACATGTCTCCTGTGCTCCAGCAACACTGGCAGGAGCTTGGTGTCTTACATTCAGGACCTCATGGTCTCTGGAGCTGATGACTTTAATACATTCCTTCCTCTTCCACTTTCCACTTGCTTCACTTCACACTCCCACAGCCCACTGAGCATTTTTCCAGAATACAGACCTGACCTTCTCACTTAACGAAGCTCCCAACCTACAGGACAGGAGGCCCGCCATGGGCAGAGCAAAGCCCCTGCCAGCTTTTCCAGCATCAATGGAAGCACAGACTATGGCATCCCACCGATCACAGCCAACTCTAACATTAACCACTTGCTGGACACATGTTTTTGTCCCATTTCTACATCTGTACGTAGGGAATAACACAAGCACCCTCTCAAACCTGCTGTAAGGTTAAGTCCAAGTTGTGAAGAGCCTAGCTCTCTGAGAGTGATCAATCCTACCACTGGGTCCCCAACTGGCTCAGTGTGTGCACTCCTTCCCCACCATGCTACACCACCTCTTCATAATGAATGAATAAGAATTAACCCAAAAGAAATGGAGGCACATGCACACTCTAAAAACACAAAAACAAGGCTATCAAAATGTGAATGAGACCAAAATTAATTCATTATCAAAACAATGTGAAAGGAGGAAAAGAATAAGAAAACATTACTTTTGGGAGAATGATTTAAAATATAAATCTCTGTGATGTTTTGGACTTCATTTGTTCCAAAGATTTAGAAAGATGACATTTCAAAGGCTCACAGAGGAGACTTCTATTTTTTAAAAACTACTTCTTAATTAATATCTTCAGAGAACTAAGAAGTACTTTTATAGACTGACTGAATCTTAATAAAATTCTCAGAGAAATTCTGGCATCAGTCACAACAAACACCCTCTTGGAATTTAATTTCCTCTTCAGCACACAACTTACTATGGAAACTCATTTATGATGCCACCACGAGTCAAAATTTGCCTGGAGCACAAAACCTTCAAAGTCCCACAAGAGAATCTTACTTAGGACTAGGCGGAAACTGGCTTTATATTTGGTCAAATCCTACAACCAACAGAAATTTTCTCCATGCCAAATCTTTCAGCTTCTACCATCAGCCACAATGAACTCTTCCATCTCCTACAGCTCTTCCAGTGGCCCTCTCTCCAGGCCCAAATCCCCCAAATTCAGTCTATTTTCCCTGTCCAAAAAATGAATAAAAAAGGGAGAGAAGTCCATGAAGCAAAAAGAAAAGTCCATGAGCAAAAAGAAACTAGCTAAATTCATCAACTTCCTGCCAAAGACCTATTCATTCTGGCTTCTGGTTTCATTCAATTTCTTTCTGGACTAGATGATCATGGGTCCTAGAATATTCACTGTATATACTGGTTGGGGGGACACAATCTGGAAGAATTATTTATAAGGACAAAAATGTACTTTAAAAGCCTTTTTCCCCTGAGAACAATTCCTACTAGAAAACTTGATCAATCCCATTATCTGGAGTGCATGTGAGCCATTGAGACAAAGGAATAGCCAACCTTTATTGAGGACCCACTTCAATTCACACATATATCTTACATAAGGCAGATGTCATTAACCTAATTTTACATATGAAGAAACCAGGCTCAAAGAGATCAAGGCAATGAGCTCAAGATTTACATCTAGGCCCACCAGCCTCCCTAGACTACTACTTACTCTGCTTCCTGTGTCCACCAGTACTTATGTTACAATGCCCTGTATTAGAGAGTACTTTACAGTTTACATGTTTTTTCCACATACATGAGTTAATTATCACAACCCTTAGGAAAGCTAAGAATTCCTTTTCCACCATTACAAAATTCTACTTGAATTCAAAGATCATCAATAACTTGCACAAACTGCTGCAACACAGAGTTGCGCCCTCACCTGGCTTTTTTCGCCTGTAAACTGATGCTCATTCTTACTTCATAGTGTCTAATACATGGCAGGGGCTCAAATGGTAACTATTATTAGCAAAAATATTTCTATTTGTTAAATGCAATTAAACACATTCACACTATATATTTTCGAGACCCAACAATTAATCTTTACTTGTTGAAGAAAATATCATTTCATTTTATCACTCCCTCAAATTCAGGGATAACCACTAACTTAGCTTTCAAGAAGGAAAAAAGAAAAAAAAGGATTACTGAAAATGGTGTGGTTGCCAGGTACAGTGGTAGGTGCCTATAATCCCAGCAACTCAGGAAGCTGAGGCAGGAGGATAGCAATCATTAAGTTATAGGTCAGCCTCAGCAACTTAGCAAGGCCTTAAACAACCTAAAAGCCCTTTCTCAAAATATAAAATAAAAAAGGACTGGGATATAGCTGAATAGTAAAGCATCCCTGGCTTCAATTCCCAGTACCCCACCTCCCAAAAAATAATGTGGTCAAACCCAATGTGGATTTTGAAAGCTACTAACAGAAGAGCATTCAGTTGATAAAATACATAAAATCCTCCCCATCTTCCGAAACCGTGACTTGACCATTACCTGTGCTGTTTAGCTACAGTCATTTTAATTCTGTGATGGCCCTTAATATCCAAAGCATTTCTTATGAGAGGTTGCCCAGGAGTGTGGGGCACAGGGGTGGAGTGGAGAGGATAAATATTGTTGGTTCAAGCTATTTTTAATATGCTGCATCTAATGCGTTGCTTGCCTATTTACTACACTCACTTGAAAAGAAACCAGGTTAATTCAGAAATGCCAGATGCAGTGGGAATCAGCTTACTTCCCAAGTCAGAATGGAAAAGATGTAGAAGTGTGATGACACAGGATCCTAGGATCATTCAGACAAAAGGAAATCTGTATTATGGGAATGAGAGGTCCTGGAGGTGTTCTTGGTCTATGGAGACCAATCCAATTGAGCGTCCACTCCAGGTTTGAAAGTTTAAGAAAAAAATTCAGGTCCACAGATGATATATGTAATATATTCTAAACAAATCAACTTTACAATAAAGACAAACGGCCAACTGCACCAACCTGCACCAACTGTCTGCATGAGAACAGTATTCACAATGTAAAACTAGTACCCAATTATTATTAGCTTTTTGTTTTGCTTTTTGAATATTGCTCCTCATCTGTTTTCTTTTAAATGTTTTCTAATTTCCTTGTAAGGACAGGGTGAGGTTTATTTTGTGTGGCTACTACTATGATCTCACAAGCAAAAAGACTTCAGTCTCCATCAGATTATCTCTTTTCATATCCCATTTTCCTGATAAAATTGAGGTTCAGACAGTGCAAGTGACTCATCCAAGGTCATAATGCTTGGAAACACGTCTAGGCTAGAATAAGGGCTCAAGAGGGCCACAGTCTGGGTCTCCAGCTGCATCACTGCTGCAAAGGACCTGGTATACTGGTGTCTCGAATGCAAAGTTTATTTGGGAGGAAAAAAACCAACATGAGTCATCTCAGTTGTCGAGGGGCACCACACAGGTTGTTCTAATAAGGCATCCAGCTTCTCCAGAACCACCTGTTTTTGAAATAACCAGCTTCAGCGAGAGAATAAAGGCCATGTCTTCTACCCACAAGCCTGTAAGCAGATGTGTCCTGGGCTTTGGCAGCTGCTACCCCAACCCTGGGGCCTGGACGTGGGCAGTAACTGGACAGGGAATGAAGTGGGTGGGTATGCAAAGAGATAGGAGCTTTTTTCAGAGAGTTATGATTTCATGCAGCTTAATCCTGCTCACCTTGGAACACCCCTAAGTCTATCATCCACTCAGCAGTCCCTCCTCAACTTCCCCAGGGCAAAAACACAGTGCAGTCTCAGAGGTGAATTTGGCAGATGGGAAGGGCGGCACTTGACCCCGGGGCCCCAGAGGAAGCCTCGCTCAGCTCCCTCCCCGCCCACCCTTACTGGAACTCTCCGATCTTTGCACTCCATTGGCGTCCCCAACTCGGGGCCTGCCGCCTCCGTCCGAGTCTGCCCCCGGCCGAGGCGGGGAGGAGATAACCCCCCCTCCGCGCTGCCAGCTAGTCGCAGGTCCGCCAGCCCCAGGGGTCGCCCTGCTCTGGGGCCTCCCTCCGTCCCCGCGACCGGCTGGGCCCCTAGCCGGACACCTGCCGCAATCCCTCCCCGCGCCCGCAGGGGCCCCACGTCTCCCGCCTTCCCAAACGGGGCCCTCCCGACCGCTCCGCACCCGCACTTCCCGCCCGGCCCACGCGGGCTCGCGGTCCGCCCCAACTTTTCCGGCCTCGGCTCCGAAGCTGCAGGATGCCGCGCAGAGCCCCCGAGCACGCTTCCCCGCCGCCGCCCGCCCCGCCGGCGCGAGTTGCGCTCGGGACCCAGTCGGCTCCCGGGCCTCGGTCGGCAGCCCGCCGCGGAGGCGGAGCCGGCGTGGCGGGAACCGAGCTGTCCCGGCGCCGCACCCCGCCGGGCAACGGGTGCCGCGCGCCGCCCGTCCGCCCCACCGCGGCCCCCGCGCCCACGCCGCCCCGTGCCCACCTGCCGCGGGCGCCGCCACCTCCGCCGCCACTGCCCGGAATACGTGGCAGTGGCCGCCGCTCGCGCTCCCCGCCTCGCCTCTCCTCTCGGCGCCCGCGCGGGCGGCTCCGGCGCGCCGGACCGCAGCGCCAGGCGCCCTCTGCCGCCGGGAAGCCGAATCCTCCCGCCCTAACCCTAACGCTCGCCCGCGCCGCCCGGGCCTCGGCCCCGCTCGCCCGCCCGCCCAGCCGGCCCCGCCAGCCCCGCCGCACCTCCTACGCTGAATGCTGAGCGGAGACCTCGGAGCTGGGAGAGCTGACCCGCGAGCCACCCGGCCCGCCGCTGCCTCCGGGGAGCCTGCCTTGACAACCCCAGCCGACTCGGCGCCCTTCCTCCCGCGCCCGCGCAGCTGGTGCATAAGTCACCTCCCGGCAGACGTATTTTCTGCCCCTTTGGATGCCTCCCCCACAAGATAGCAAAATCGCGGGAGAGGGTGGCTAAGGGAGCACCACCACGTGCAGCGTGCTCACCGCTCTCTCTCTCCTGAGGCTAGGTCAGCGCCCTGCCTGGAATACCGAAGTGCGCAATAAATACTTGTGGAGGGAGCGGAGGAGTAGAGATTTTTACAGCTCTCTGCCCAACTAGGTTTTTATGCTACCAGCGGTCAGAAATCCTGGCCTAGAGTTGTTTTTTGTAAATTACACATGCACACGCGTGCTCAGTTTAGGTTAAATAAATGGGACGTTCACAGTTCCCTGTGTCAGACCAGCACCAAAACTGCACAAGGCCCAGAGCTAAATGTTACTCAGAACTTTAGTCAAACACACTTAGGTTTTATATTAACCACTTAGAAGCTGAACAATTTCAGGAAAGCTAATCTCCCTGGACCACAATTACCTCACCTGTAAGAATTTTTTTAAAAACCTACTTTGTAGGGTTGTTGTGAGAATTAATTGAGATCATCATTGTAAAAGGATGTACACAGCCCTCTTGATGTGTATGATAGTACATAAACGGGGTTACTCGTAGTATTACTGACCTAGAAATAATTTTTTCAAAAAATACACAAAATGTATAATATTAGCTACCTTTTCACCTGAGGACAACCTTAAAATCTTTGTAAGATAGTATTGTCACCACCCAGCAAGGTCAGCCCTGGGAGCAAGTCCTCTTCTGTCCCGCCCCCACCCCCACCCACACACCCCAGAAACAGATCTCGGTGTTTTTAAGAGCTATAGAACCATCTTCTCCAAATTTTCCAATGGGGCTTCTGTGATCAATCTCTTAATCAACAAGTGCTTATTTTATTGATGTTAAAGGCAGTAAACAGATTGAGGGCCCTTGCTGTGTACTGTCTCTTCCTGATTTCTTCCTGTCCCTCTCTCAAACATTCTCTCAAACACACTTTTACAAGAAGTCTTCTTCCTGGTCCACACAGCAATGCAGTGACATGCCTCAGAGGGGCTCTGGCTGGAGTTCCAGTGCATTCATTCATTCTGGGCTTTCTACACCTCAATCCCATCAACTGTAACACTCAGAAGAAATGGGATCATAAATGGGATCTATGAGGGAAATCCCAGAACAAATACATGATTAATCCAATTATGGATTAGTTTATATAGCAAGTATTTAAGGAGTATCTATTTAGTGTTGTAGGTGGAAGACAGTTGAGGGAAACAATCATGAGTGAGGTTGTCCCTGCCCTCAAAGAAGTTTGAGCTCTAGTGGATGACACAGGCATGCATACAAATGTACTCCATACTAGGACAGAAAGGATGCAAGAACATGGGATGTGGCTAATATGAAATTAGTAAGCCTCAAAGTCCAAATTGAGATAGTGGCATCACCATGTGGATTGCTTTAATCCATTATCATTGTAATGCTATTTTCCTCTAAGTATTATGTACAAAACTTCCAAAGGCCACTGCTAAAAATTACTAATTTTATGAGGCAAGCAGAGTCCTTGATGGAGGATTCAATACCTTAATAAGGTGACTCCATATTACTTTATTCCAGTAATGACCTATAAGTTATCTTTGTGAAAGTGCCACAATTTACAAGTTAAAGTTGCATATCTTGCAGTGCAAGTCCAAGGGAAAGTTCACACATTATTAAAATGACTTCTAATGAAGTACACCTACCAAGGTGTCCTTGTGTGGTCTCTGCCCATGATGACCTTGTAATTTGCTTTGGCCACTGAGACATGAGCAGATAAACCATTTGATGAACTGAGCACTTGCGTCTTGCTCCTTGCTCTCTTGGAATGCTGCCCTGAGACTTCAGTGAAGAAACCTGGTCCAACCACCCTAAGGATGAAAGACCCCAAGGAGAGAAAGGCTTGCTATCACTGCTTTGCAACCTGCCAGCTAAATTCAGCCACATGAGTGAGCCCAGGCAAGGCCAGCCAAAAATAACCCAGCCAACCCCAAAATTTCAAGAAAAAAAATTGTTATTTTAAGTTACTAAGTGTTGGGGTGGTTTTTTATACAACAGACAACCAATACATAGCATCACTCACAGGCAGTCTTGGTGAAATTCGTCTAAGAATCAGTACTCCTGCTAGTGTTTTTCTGTCATGAAGCATTCACTTGGAAGTCACTATATCTAAGCTTAGCAGAGCATCATATTTCACATAAATGCTGTCTCTCAGAGTTCTTCATTGAATTGGTCACCAAGCCTAGGACTATTCAAACTCCTTTTGCAGCAAATATAACAATGGGGTGGCAAAATCAGCTTGTAAACTACCAGCTTGGAACACCAACAGTAGGTATCATGGAGGTTGGGGGTATTTACCTCTCCCACTTTACTGTAAACTCCTGATGACAATTAAGATGATTGACAAGGTTTCATCATAGATCACAAAACGTCAGAAAAGGAAATGAAGTAGAAATCATCTAACCAAACACATCATTTTATAGATGAGAACACTGGAGCAAAGAGAGATGAGAGTGTTACAAATTTCTAGCATTCTAGATCTGGCTCAGAGCAAAACTGGGATGACCAATTCAAAGGTCTTTACACTGTTGAACTACTCTATTTCCCTTTTTAACATTTTTGCTATTAAAAATTTTTAAAAATTCTTCTCATACCCCAAATTTGTCTACAACTTTCCTTTGCATTTAGGATAAAATCCAAACTCTTTATATGCCCTCACAAGCCTGTGAGTTCTGGTGCAGTTTGCTCCCACAGAGGCATTAGTTCCACTCTGTCCCTCAGGACACCCTTCCTTACTGTCTATTCTTTCTGTTCCCGAAACTAACAAGCTCTTCTCCACTTCAAGCCCTTTGTATATACTGTTTCCTCCATTGACATGTTCTTCCCAAACTCTTCACTTTGCTAAATCCTATACCTGAGAACCCACTAGAGTTCTGTGGTTGCAGCAACAGAAAGTAATTCAGGGGATAGTATAAACAGAAAAAAATGTTGGAAAACAGGCAACTCACAATGTCTTCAGCCATATTTTAGAAAGGTCAACAATCAGGATGGATCCAGAATCTAAGGAGAACAGACAAACACCTTATCGAGCCTCTGCCACAGAAGCAATCCTTTCCAGTTTTCTGTTCTTGCATCACTCTGCTGCAGATTTCAAGCCCTGGAAGGAAACCACATTGACCTAGCTCAGTCACAAGCCCTCCCTCAGTCAAAGGAGAATGGGACAACTTGAATGAAAGCCCCCATGATGATTGTCAGGGTGTTGCTACCAGGCCAAAGGAAAGTTGACAAAAGCAATAAATGTCCACAACTTGACTTCTCAGACCTTACCTTAAATGTCACCTTCCCAGGGAAGCTTTTCTGAACTGCTCAGTCACACTCCCTGTTTCACTGTTCTCAACACACTTTCTGATTACATACTCGTGTGTTAGTTGGTTTCTCTCAAATTCTCCTTCCCTAGAGAAGGGACTGTGCTTGTCTGCTGTATACTACATCTTCACTACCTAGCACGGAACCTGTTGCATAACAGACTCTCAATGAATATTTAGCAAATGAATAAACAGACCAACAAGTGAGCAAATGAATAAATAATACAGACCTTATGATCCTTCTGACCTGGTTCCTGTGTCATTAACTTTGTAAGACTGACTGAGAAAAGACAAAGAGAATATGGTGAGTATAGGTTATGAATTTGCTCTGCTGGATTCCTGTATGGTGCTGTGGAAAGAACAAGGACCCACACCCTGGAAAATAAGGAAAGACCACACTGTGCATCAGACATGAGCCACATCCTGCTGTGCTGTGCTGTTCTTGAGGTTTAAGTTAGATATGCAGTTAAGTAAGAGAGACCTCCAATGGTGAAGTTTGTGTGCCTAGAACATTTGCAGAAAGTAGGAACCCTCAAAACTGAAATGGGTTTCATGGTCTGGCTGCAACTGCCAGGAGCTGAGGTCAGCAGAATAAGTTCATAAACCTGCTCCCTCGGCCTACATTTATGCTTAGCTGTCCATTCTCAATAGCAGAGGCCCCAGGCTCATCTGCTGATGGCTGTGGGTCCTTGGAGAGGTCTTCACCATTTGGCCCAAATGAGAGTACCAAGCAGTAAAGCTAAATTTATTCACTTTTGGTATCAATAAGTATTGTAGTCATGATAGCTTGTGTACAGGGTTCTTTGTTTTGGTCATTTTTTTACAAAATAAAAATTTGACAATCCGTTTCTCCAGCAGGGGAAAGGAGGTTGTTTTGTTTTTAAAGTTTCTGGTCCTTGAAACCTGAAAGCTTCAAAAATTATTTTACCATCTCAAAGATCCAGGCAACCCCTGCAAGGGTGTCAGGCCCATCAGGAAGTCAGCTGTTGAACCAGTAAACATCAGTATATCAACCATTGTTGTTGCTGTTGTCATTGTGATTACAATTACATAGCCCCAGCCTGTTTCCTTTCCTGCCTCACAGCTAGTTGGCCATCACATTAGGCTAACATCACTCTGTTAGAAGTAATGAGATGCCTCAAGAAATCAAGTATGTGCTCAAGAAAGTAGGTGGGCAAGACAAACCTTTACTTCTGGCGGAAAGGTGAGCTAGGAACCCAGTTAGCCATCACACCTGGGTGGGCAGTCCACCTACTTATATCTGGAACCTAAAGCAGTGCTGCCCTTCACTCTGATTCTGATTGGAAGAGTTGGGGGGTGGGGAGGCATTACAATCTACGCAATTGGCTCATTTTAGAATTTGGGCTGGCAAAAGGGAAGGGCTAAAACTGGATCCAATTAGGGCAGAATACTAGATTTTGAAAATGAACCGCCAGACTTTCTATTTCTTGCATCCCAGGCTTTGGCTCTTTCCTTAAGACCTAGACTTGAAGTCTGGTCGGTCACCATGAGTGTGTGCGTGTACATATACTTGCATGTATGTACTCTTATGGCAGTGAGAGTCCTTAGGTCACTAAGGGGGAGCCACCTAACTCTAAGAGGATGAATCATTTTAACCTTGTTTTACAAAGAGGAAAACTGTGACCTAGAATGCTTAAGTAATCCACCTCAAAGCCTGGCTGAATGCAAAGTTTAAATACTAAATTGACCTCTTTAGTAATGGTACAGGTGATCCTTAGTGGCAGTGAAGTTAAATTTTATATGAATTCCCAGACACCAACATTATGAAAGACTTCTAGAAGTGTGTCTTCTCTAAACTGGGAGAGGAAACTCTTTGGCTTCTTGTATTTGAATAGTAGTGTGGTTTTAAGCCCTGCACACTTAACCTTTCCCCCAGAAGCTGGCCTACACACTTCATATACTGAGCTAGAATCTGAATTTAACGAAGAAAGCCACTGCATAAAAATCTAGTATAATAAAAATATCTTTTTTCTCACCAGTAGTAATATTATATGCATTTTTTAACAAAGACTTTGAATAAAATTATACCTTTTTCATTTTGTAGTAAAGGTGAGCACAACCATTTTCACAATGCTATGAAATTCCATATAAGGAAGATTTAAGATCTCTACTTTCGTTTGTACACAGGCTCTAATGAAAAGTTCAATCAAGATCTTCATGCTCACTGACTGGCTTCCTGAAATTTAAGTCTTCAGCTAAAGGTGGAAGCAATTCATACCCAATTCATGCTGTCAACAGCCACGCCTGTTCTCAAGCCAAGACACCAGTGAACTCTTTAAACTTAATTTCTTTACAACATTTCCTCTGCTGGCAAATGTTAAGTTTCTATTTCAGGATAAAGAAGAGTGCGACTAACTTGCCTCCCTTCATGCTCCTCTAACTCCTTTCAGGATTTCAGAGTTTTTTACTTGGGAAAGTAGGACTATGACAACATGACAACTCCCCAGAGTCCCATGAGAAGTAGAACAGTGAGCATGCTTAGAACGGAGCAGGGGAGTTCCATCTTTCTTCCATAGGTTACAAATAGTCTGTTACTCTTTTTAAATTTCCAACTAAAAATTTTCCAAACTAAAAACTTATTACTTCTTAATTAACTTTCAAATGCGTAACACCCAAAATCTTCATCAGTGACTCAGCTACCAGCTGTCCCTTTTAGTGTGTCACACTTTTCACATCAAAAGGTGTGTCCTATCAACCATGTCCTTATCCCCAACTGAGCTTCATCATCATCAAAAAGCAATGATAAGATTTTCAGTTCGTGCTTAGCTTGTCAATCACCACTCACATATTCACTGAGCACCTAATACATGCAGGAAATTGAGGTTTATGGATACAGAAGTGAGCATAAAAGGCAGTCCTTGCCCTCCCTAGAAAAACTTACAGACCAGTGAAGGAGAAAATAAACATATAATTCCAAATTTGTTAAGTATGCTGAAGAAAACAGCAAGGTTATTCAGGAAAGTCTAATAAAGGAAACTAGCTTTAAATGGAGAAGTAATGGAAGACCTTTCTAGACGTGATCTCAAAGCAAGAACAAAGAGATAAACAGGTGTTAGCCCAGTGAAGAGGCTGCTGGGCACATGGTCCTCCTCTTCCAAGGCTTTGGTATCTCTTGGACAATCTTGTCCAGGACAAGTAGTGCAACTTCTAGATGCATTAGAGTGGGGACCTAGGGCTTGCCTTCCCACAAATAAAGAAACAGGACAGGAGTTCCCCAGGTTCTACAACAGGGGCTTCCTTTGTTACCAACCCACACTCTGCTCTCTGTGACCCTTTACTCCCTTCAGCTGCAGCACTCAGGTTAGCACTCCAAGGAAGTATCATTTGTGTTAGTACTTCAGGTGTTTTATTTGTTTCTGTGATGTGCAGTACCCACACCTAGCCTGTAAGCTCCTGGAGAGTAGGTGACTGTCTCATTCTCCTTTTATGATGCTCACGGGGCTTAAAGAGAGCCTGAATCATAGCCACTGTTCAGTAAACACATATTTAATGGCATTTAATTTTACCTCAACATGAAATAGTGCAACCAACATTGGATATAAAATAAAAGCCAAATTAGACTAAGTGTTTTCTAGAGTCACAGAAATGTAAAGAAAATGGCATAAAGGGCACTGATGTACAAGCACTCCCTGTAACTTCCAGGAATTCAACTTGCATGACTTTGACTAGTGAAGGCCCTAGTTCTCCATTTCAAGTCTCCTCAGTTGTAAGATGCAACACTGATCAACACTTACTTCTGGGGATGGTGGGGAAGGGCTGTTTATAAAAATATACAAATTCTCCTTGATGGAGAATCATATAACAATGATGGAGTTATATTCTGATATATCCATTATACATTGAAAATATTATAAATCAAAATGCATTTAATGTTGGCAAGGATGTGAGAGAAAAGGTACACTCATACATGGCTGGTGGGACTGCAGATTGGTGCAACGACTATAGAAAGCAGTATGGAGATTCCTCAGAAAACTTGGAATGGAACCACCATTTGACCCAGTTATTCCACTCCTCAGCATACACCCAAAGGACTTCAGATCAGCATATTTTAGTGACACGGCCACATCAATATTCATAGCAGCTCAATTCACAATAGCTAAGATGTGGAACCAACCTAGGTGCCCTTCAATAGATGAATGAATAAAGAAAATGTGGTATATATACATAATGGAATGTCACTCACAATTAAAAAAGAATGAAATTATTGCATTTGTCTGTAAGTGGTTAGAACTGGAGACTGTCATGCTAAGTGAAATAAGCCAGTCCCCAAAAACCAAAGGTCAAATGTTCTGTCTGATATGCAGGTGTTGACTCACAATAAGCAGTGGTGGGGTGGGTCATGGGTAGTGGAGGTTCACCAGATTGTTCAGGGGGCATGGGGGGAAAGGAGGAGTCATGAGAATGGGAAAGACAGTAGAATGAATTGGACTTAACTTTCCCATGTTCTTATATGATATATGACCATTGTAACTGCACATCACGTACAATCACAAGAATGGGAAGTTATACTCCATGTATGTATGATACGTCAAAATACATTCTACTGTCATGTATAACTAAAAAGAATAAAATAATTTATGTAATAAGTAAAAAAATGCATTTAACATAAATGACCTACTGGACATCATAATTCAGCAACACAGTACACTGCAAGTATCAGTGATCTGATCACATGACTGACTGGGAACTGTAGCTCACTGCCGTTGCCCAGCATCAAGAGTGAGTATTGCTGTAGAATGGCTATCCTGGGAAAAGATTAAAATTCAAAATCCAAAGTATGGTTTCTACTGAATGCATATCACTTTCACACCATCATAAAGTCAAAGAATCATGTAAGTTGAATATCGTAAATCAAGAACATCTGTATTGAGGCCATATCCTGATTTCAGAAACATTAAAAAGTGTCAAATATTAAGAAAAAACCATACTCATTGCCATTTTTCATGAGACTTAAACTGCTTTTTCTTCTACTCATTTCATGTTCACATTGTATTTTAATACTAGCTCCTCAAATACTTTTGGGGAAATTAATCTTTCTTATTAGATACAATCTACTGGGTATGTCATCAAGGTGCCCAGCTTTCCTTTCATGAAATGACAGACACCTGACCCAAGCTAGGTCACTCAGACATATCAACTTTGAATCCCAAGAGGGACAGTGCCATTAGCTGTTGGTACACCTAGAACTGGAATTCAGCCTGAGTCTTTGAACTAAGAAGTGGTTCCAGATGGTTGTCAGAAGGTTGCCAAACATGATACAGTTTTATAGGTGTAGATCAGTGAATATTTCTGGTGAGATGGTCTCAGATTCTCAAAGAGATCCATGGCTGAAAAATGGGTTAGAAACCATTGATCTCAGAGCTAAAGTTCTTAACCAGGATCTGTCGGTGAACCTGGATGGTGAAAAAATTTATTCATGTTTTAACTAACTTCTGTTCATGTTCCTTTAATTGTGAATATAGGCAACAAACCACAGAATTATTAGCAATTCCTGTGAATCTGCCACTAAGAGAAATTAGATATTTGCAAATCACATTATGGTGTTGTAGATATCTCAAAATATAATTTACACCTCTCACTACTTTAAAATTACATTATTATTGGACTCACAGCTAAATTTTATTATTTGACATGTTAATAAAGAAGCATATATATTATTTGATCCTCAAATAATTTACTATTTTAAAACTGCCTCCCAACATAGTTGGCTTCCTTTGTAATATGTATGCTTCATTCTATTCAGAACATTATACTGAGAGGAGGTCTAAGAGCTCCGTCAGACTGCCAAAGGACCTGTAACATGAAGGAAATGTTTGTTGGAGTACCTCCCCTGACCCTGCCTATATCGATTTTTTTTTTTTTTTTGTGGTGGTGGGGATTGAACCCAGGGCCTTAGTGCTTGTGAGGCAAGCACTCTACCAACTGAGCTATATCCCCAGCCCCCCTATATCGATTTTACAAAGTTAGGTTCTGTCTGATAGCTTTTCTCCCTTCAACTAATCATTTTGACTTCAAACATGGAAACCTCTGAATTCTTTCAAAGTAGCAGGTATTTCCTAATAAACATACATACCATGTGACGGAGGTGAGGGGGAATGATAGTACCAAAAGCACTATACAGATTTAATGCAATTGCTGTTAACAGTCCAGTGACATTCTTCATAGAAATAGAAGGAGCAATCATGAAATTCATTTGGAAAAATAAGAGACCCAGAATAGCCAAAGCAATTCTTAGCAAGAAGAGTGAAGCAGGAGGCATCACAGTACCAGACCTTAAATTATACTAGAGAGTTACAATAACAAAAACTGCATGCTACTGGCACTAAAACAGACATGAAGACCAATGGAACAGAACCCAGACACAGAGACAAACCCACATAAATACAGTTATTTCATACTAGACAAAGGCACCATCAACATACATTGGAGAAAAGATAGCCTCTTCAACAAATGGTGCTGGGGAAACCGGAAATTCATATGTAGTAGAATGAATTTGAACCCCTATCTCTCACCCTGCACAAAACTCAACGCAAAGTGGATCAAGGACCTAGGAAGTAGACCAGAGACCCTGCACCTAAAAGAAGAAAAAGTAGGCCCAACCCTCCATCATGTTGGCTCAGGAACCAGTTTCCTCAATAAGACACCTAAAGTGCAAGAAGTAAAATCAAGAACCAATAAATGGTATGGTATCAAACTAAAAAGCTTCTTCTCAGCAAAGGAAACAATTGACAATGTGAACAGAGAGCCTACAGAATGGGAGAAAATCTTTGCCACCTGCACTCAGAGCATTAATCTCCAGGATATACAAAGAACTCAAAAAACTTAACACCAAAAAACAAATAACCCAATCAAGAAATGGGCAAAGGAATTGAACAAGCACTTCACAGAAGAAGAAATATGAATTGGTCAACAAACATAGGAAAAATGTTCAACATCACTAGTAATTAGAGAAATGCAAATTAAAATGACACTGAGATTTCATCTCAT